>CAIGRB010162909.1:152813-163561 GCA_903798255.1 Fraxinus quadrangulata
AAAAAAAAAAAAAAAAGGAGGAAAATGGCAGTGAAGGATGGATATATATAGTAATGATATCCTAAGCACGATATTTAGTTTATGCTAAGCACTATCACTACTATGTTTTGTCACCTAAGCATGGTACTTAACATAAACTAAGTAATGGACCACACAATCCAAAGGCCAAGCTAACCAAAGAAATAGGCCATCAATATATCACCACCAATCCAAAATCACAACTTGGGCCATTCATGAGTGTTGGATCATAAGCAACATTTACTTAATTAAGTTGTTTTTAGTCGCCCAAGTTGTTTTTGGGTCGAGCTATCACCAAGGTGTCAATATAATTTATCCAACATCGTTTTAACATTATCTCCCGAATTTATTGGGTATCATAAACCAACACATCTCATTGTGTTTAAGTCATGTATAACTCTCCCTCAAAAGTTATGTATATATATAATTTTGTGTATTTCTTTCAAAACCCATAAATACGATTGATATTATTAAACTTTTACTAAATGAGTATTAGACTATACTTACATTATTGAACATTTCGTTGTTAAAGTATAAAATGTCCATAAGTTGAGCATTTTGAAAAAGGAGATGTTAATATAAATGTCAAAATAGATAGGGATGTTAAATGAGCCGAGATGGCTCGTCCCACCTAAAATGTACTTTATATGGCTGAAAAATTTAGCAATGCAGGTTGCTTAGAATAGGTTGTTAGGACAGTGATGCCTATCCAACCCAATACATGAGGCGATGATCAAAATGGCCTTTTGTCCAACTTGCTATTGCCCGATAATATTGACTAAAGAAGCCCAAGCCAAATAGTCAGTCCAGAGAGAAGCATGTTTGGTAAATGCGACTTTGGTTGTTTTTGCCTTATAACTAAAAGTATAAGTTTCTTTGGACCGTTAGATCATCTGCTGCCCCAATCTCGATATATTATTGTGTTTTGAGTGAAACCGGAAGAATTTTCAATCATTCGACTCTTTCATCTTCTCGAGCGTTCTTTAGTGTGTTCAGTCTTCTCTTTCATCTTCTCATTTGGTTTTGAGTCACTCTTTAATCTGTTTGGAGAGTGATTTTTCTTGGTAAAATCTGGTGAAAAAGTATATTATTTCGATAGTAAGGGTGAGCTCTTCTGATCCATTGAATAAGCATCACGTTTCCTATGATTGTGAGGGTTTTTAGGATGAATCTGGGTTGTTCTATGTTGATATAGAAGGGTACAATATCTCCGAGTCTTCAATCTTAGATATATTGGTGTCCAATGGTTAGGGAGTAAAGTTTTGTAAAAGAATCGTGTCTTTCTATTGTTTTGTACATTTGGTTTGTATAATATACGCAACCCTAGCTCGGCTTACGAGCCACCTCGTGCTAGTCGTTGAGCAACTCACACAATTATTTTGCCAATGACTTGCTGCTCAGCTCACGCTCACAGCTCGGCTCGCAAGTGTGGTAAACTAGTGGAGTTTTAATATGCTTGTAAGAGTTTGAAATCTCATAAAATATTTTGGTAGTTATGGAAGTGTAAATCGTACAAAACATCAAAACAGAGTTGCCTTCATCTGTCCATCTTGTCTATGTACCACTCCGACTTTCCTTTGCAATTTCCATAAACGCGTGTGATTTCAGAGATGTACGCATGTCATCTGCTTTCATATTTAAGATTAAAACTTTAATTTTAATTTCTATTAAGTATGGGTTAAATAAATGCTTTAAGAAAATTATTAAAAAAAAAATAAAAAATTGAACTCTTAAGCAACACACATACCATAGTTGTTATGGTCAAGAAAACTTTATCACTTCAGTTTATTTTCTGCACATTTGTAAACAAGGGGATTAGATTAGTGGATAGGCAAATGCAACTCTTATATTAATATTTCAATTATAATTTGTAAACTTATATATCTAATGAAAATTTATTTGCTTCAAACCTAACACTGTGACTTATTTTATTTATTTATTTAGAAAAAAAACTCAGACGTGTTCTAAATTTTGTTAGGTACCGTTTGTGACAGCAATTTGATTGATGGTGCCATTTTAAAGACACGCATTTGCATGCTAATTTCATGGACAGATGAGACAATATTGTATTACCATGGCTGGTAACCCTTTACGGTACTTTGTGTCTGAACCATGTTAAGATTTGAAATTCTATCTTTAAAGGTCAATTTTATTAAGAGGAGTAGTCCAAATTCTTATGAATTAGACTATATTTTCATTTTTTTTATGTGAGATTTTATCTCTTAATATGCCCCCAAAAGATGGTGGCTCGTTTAAGCATATCAATCTTGAAATTCATGTGCTCAATTTTTTAAGTCTTAATCAGATCGAATTGCTTGTTTGAGTTTAATGGATTCTGATACTATATTAAAATTTGTGATTTCATCTTAAAATGTTAATTTTATTGAGAGGAGTAACTTAAATTCTTATAAATTGATTTATGTTTTTATCTTTTTTCGATTTGAGATTTTATCCTTTAACAGACCATCCTCCCAAGAAACAGGTTAACTATCAAAAGAAAAGCTCCAAAGAGGAGAAATCAAGAGACATCGGAATTATATACATAGTTAAAGATAATACTTAGCAAATAAATGCATTTTATTGAACTCTTGTACAAGTCACATCGACCCTAATTCATCTGCTCGCCCATGGTATCCATGGGTTAGCTCCTTATGTTAAAATTGATCAAATCATATTAACTACTAGTTTGCTTATTGTAATTAATTAATATGCAGGCAACTTGTTTACGTAGCTGAAACCATATTCATACTCGTCATCTTGGAATCTTGGGCAAGGTCGTTAATCGGCACTCTCTATGCAGTACGGTGGAGGGCCGAATCAAGAATTTTTACAATCTCTTTCGCGGTCAAGCTGGATTCTTCCTCCATCTACAAAATAAAAAGTTCAATATAAATTAATAATTTCTAGACATAATAAATCCACGAGCATTGAAAAAATCATTACCTCAATAATAATTTTTATGTCAAAGGAGAAATTTCCAAATGGCGTGACATTAGTACATATTACAGTGAGATTGAGCTTCTCGACCTCACTTAGTATTTTCGACAGAACCCCATTGCGTTTCTGACTGTGGATACTGAGATGAATGTGGTTGTTGCACACTCTAGCTTCTATTTCCGGCAAATGCTGTTCGCAGGAACTGTTAATCTCGTAGGACGATCCCTCGTCTTCCATTTGAAGCCTCGATCTCTTGACAACCACAGATTCCAGGTTCTGTTTTGTTGATTGTTCCTCAAGAGTGTGCAAACGCTCTTGGAGGTGTTTCAAATACTTGATAGCATCTCCCAGTACAGAATTTTTATCCATCTGCAATGTCAATATCATATGCTCAAAGAATTGTCTAAGGTCAAAATTTATCATTATTACTATTTGACTAGACTAATAATTATAGGCAAAATTAAAATGAAAAAAATAAAAAAATAAGTTAATAAAATATTCAGTACCTTCTTCAGGCCAGGAACAAGGGTTGAAAGAGCAACAAATTGCTGGCTGAGCTGCTCACGCCGCTTTCTTTCTGCAATTATGTGATCGTAGGTTTGAGATGGCGGCCTAACCCGGCTGGTTTTCTTTGCTGTTGGCGCGCTTTTAGTAGCCTCAACAGGATTTCTTAAAATTTCAGAAACTGCTGCCTTTTCTTCGCGATTCAAGGAGCTTAGACTCAGTGGCTGAGGACTTTCAGGAGAATTGACGCTGCCAAAATTGAGAATGATTGGAGTAGAAGAGGGATCAAGATTAGGCCTAGAAAAGTTATAATTGTTAGGATTTTTCTGCTTGGATGGTGGTTCCATGACCACTTCATTTTTTTCCATGCATGATGAAGTGCGCAAATCGGTGGAAGAGCTGCTACTCCGAATCAGAGTTGATAAGCAATTGCTTCGTGGAGACAAAGTAGGGGATTCTTCTCCAAGAAGTGCAGCCAAATCTTCATCAAATGAGTCCATGAAACCACATTGATCCTCGAAAATTGAATTTTCCTCTCCCTGTAATATTAAGCAGTTATCACATTGCAGAATAACAAGTATTATTTAATTACTTTAAATCTTTTTTATGCTATAAGGATATGGTGAATTATAACCACACATTAATGACAGTCATTGACTGTTTTGTGTCTCCCCTGCATTACTGACTCAATCCTTGATGCTCTTAGATTTGTCATCATCTGTTTGGACCATGCATGCATTACGCGGTACTGTAAAACGATGTAGTTTAGCTAGGTGAAGTTTCTAATTACCAGTTCTGAGAACCACGAGGCAGTTGAGAAATCCATTGACAGAGCTCTTTTTCTTCTTAATTTCTACACTAGCACCACCATATACGAAAAGAAACTGCATTTTGAGGAGGACAAGTAAATTATTCTGAAATAAGTGAAAAGCGTCTTGCATGAAGAAAATACAAAGCACAAAAATACTACGGGCTCCTCTGAAGAAGGTTCAACAGAAACTAAAGAATATGCAGCTAAACAGAACCCTGTAATTATAAATGTAAAAAGAGACAGAGATTTCATGCTTAATTACCTTCCTTGTCAGCCTCACTATTGTTCCAAGCTTATATATAATATCAGCTTACACCTTCCTCGTGTACATACGATGTGTCTTATAAGCTACCTCATAAAAAAATACATATATTCAGGACCAGACTTCTGATTTTTGGGACCTTAAGCTTACTTTATTCGATGTCTTCTATATACGCTTTTTATGTTTCGTGAGGTTTAAAATTTGATTTTTAGTAGATTGTAACTGAAATTGATAAAATATGTTGTTAAAATATTATAAAATTCATAAACTATATGGCTAAAATTAATTGTTGAATTTAATTTAAATTAAAATCTTACTTTTGTCCTTTCGAGTAATAATTGAGCTAAGAGGAGAGGAGAGAACTTTTGTTGATCCAATGATCCCTTGGTTCTATTTGAAAAGAAAATAATTCAGAAAAGAGTTATGCTACGCGTACATAACTCGTAACATAAAGGTGCATATAATGCACAAATGGCGCCCCCTATTGAAGGGGCGTTTGTGGGCCCAGGCTGGAGGGGCGCCATTTGTGCTTTATGTGAATGGTTATGTTATTGGTTATGTACTCGTAGAAGTCGTACTTTTGATACCTTCCCGAAGCTTTGGTGGATATGAAATTTTTTTTTAGAGACATGGGTGATAGCTCTCTCACAAGAGGGCGGGTCCGTAATTTAAAAATCATGGGCCCCACCTCCTTTTTGAGAGGTGAAGGATTATTCTTGTTTTTAATACCGTCAAACATTACATTATATGAACACAAAGATTGACACATAATTTTCATCTATTTGAGTTGACATATTTTAATATATTGATATTAAAAACCCCTTTTACAATCAATGGTCAAATTTTTGACACATAGAAGAAATGTCAACCAAGGTATATATTTTGTGTGTATAAGTAACTTAATCATACTGTAAAAAGTTATCTTCAAAAATTAAAGGTGTGTTTGTCTCTCATAATTAGGAGAAAAATTGAGTAATGAATAGTATTTTTTGAAGAATGTGTTGTTGAAATTTAAAGTAACTTTATTGGTTTGTGTGTAGAATATTTTATTGGGTGGATGTGTGGTGAAAAATGTTACTGTAGCAAATAATATTTTAGATTAATGGTAGACAAACATGAGCTAAATTAGTTATACACCCATGTTCACAACTAATTAGATACCCTTTGAAGTTAAAATCGAGACGATTAATTTGAATAAGTATTAATAAAATGAACCTTGCTGGGTTGCCAAGGAGGGTGTGCCACCCTCCCTGACAGACCCTCACAATAGGGGGGTGNTTAAGCATCGCTTTTAACAAGCATCAGTTTTTAATACGTCAGTTTAATAAAAGTGATGCTTAACTTAAAAAATTGACATTGCGACACTTAATTTTACACATTTTTTTTTTAATTTTATGTCACTTCCATGAAATTTGTATCACTTTTTTTAGTTACAAACATCACTTCTCACTTATTAATAAAAGTGAAAAGTAACACTGTGCCACATTTTTTTTTTAAAGTCACACAATGTCACTTTTTTATAAAAAAAAAGTGCCATTTAGCTCCTGTTTGTTTCTTAGTTCTCTTCCATAAAAATAAAAAATATGATCGTTATCCATCACATCAAATCATCAATTTTGAATTTTTATCTCTTGCTTAGGGCTCAATAACGATTATATTTTTTATTCTTATTTTACAATAATGAGAATCAAACGAAGTCTGAAAATATATATATTGATATATATTAAATTGATATAATGACGATCAAACAGGCCTATAATTAATCCAATAATTCATCCAATAATGGAACTCGCTAGTTTGACCAACACTTAACTGGCGGATTCTTTCAAGTCTGATTTCACGCATAAAATCAAGCAATTAATACACCTCACGTGTTCCATTAATTAAAATCAAATTTTAATAAATTTTAATAGAAGTTGATGAAAATATGTAGATGAAAAATTGTGAGATTCATAAAATATGCAACTAAAATTAATTGTTGAACTTATTTTACATTAAAATTTAGATTTTAATTTATACCAAGAACTGTGTATTTTTTTCCGGAGGAACTCTCAGCCACCTTGTCCAAGCTCAACAATTTACAAAACTCTGGTTAGACCCGTGGCTAAACAAATGATCGACCTTTCAATGCTCTCTTGTGAATCACATAAATTATTTCGTAGGACTTGTCCTTATCATTGCTCACATCCCATCGATTTGGTTTATAGTGTATAGAGATATCAACAAGTCGAACCAAGTTGACTTACAAGTCGAAACTTAAGGCTTGAACTTGACTTGAGTAAAAATGGTTCGATTTCTTTTTGGCCCCATCCGAGCTTTTGCTCGACCAAAACATTTAGATTCGATCCGAGCTTTCAGTTCGGATCTTTCGAGCAGATCTAGCTCACGATTTTTTTTTTTAATTTTTTTTGCGAAGGCAGTATGTAGCTATAATTGGGTTAAATTTTCTTTTTTAAGGCCTACTCGTCATGGGCGAAAAATAGTCCGTGACACGAGTTGGCTCGTGTGGCTCGGGTCGGCTCGAGCTCGGGTCAACGCCCCAAAATGGGGCTCGGTTTCACCGAGCAGCGAGCTGAGCCGACTCGAGTTTTTCCCAAGTCGAACCATGAATCACCCGATCGACGAGCGAAATTGACACCCCTAATAGTGCATGCTTCTTTCCTTTGCTAGCCACTCAAACAATACTTGGTTTTAATGACTATAAATATTTTGAATTATTCTAATTGGACAACCAAGTTTTGGCTGAGTCATGCTTAAATTGATTTTGACAAAGATGTGATTGAATAATGCTCTTTATTATTATGATGATGATAGAATATCGATGATTTGATAGTCTATACGAAATAATGTGATTGAACAGTTCAATTTTTATGAGAGAGAGTGGGAAGCAAAAAGAGATAAATGTGAGGGATAATGGATTACCACATCACTGATATTCTATTATAATGATAAATAACATTATTCGATGTGATATTTAGTTGATGTTATCATGATGATTTAGTTAACATGTGATTAATTTACTGAAAGAGTATAATTTTTACCTTATAGATTGTTAACTATGCGAGGTTGATATCCATATGTATAAGAACATATAGATACCCCATGTGGAGAGAAATTTTCGAGCTAAAAACATCTCTCCGTTGATGAAATAGTGATTGATTTTGTCTAGATTGCATTTGTTATTGTAACGTATTTGGAGTGTTGTGATGGATGGGTTATTTGGAGTTTGGACTGAGGCGAGCCTGTGGTGTTTGATTTAATAGTCTTGCTCCTATTATTCGGTTCGATGTAGTTTATGTGTAGTTAATAGTGACAAAGTTTGGACTCGAATCTAATGAAAACTTTATTTAACTACTTAATTTTTTTCAAACACAAAATATAATAATATAAATAATAAAAAATTCAAGATTACAGTGGTGGCCAAGCTTCTACCTCTCAGCTGGGCAATGGTCAATTTGTCATTGTGTTATCAGTCTTGCTATATCGTCAGACAATTTTACCACCTTCCTTTACAGAATGACATATGGTATTTTATCATTCGTCAATTTAAAAAACAATCAATATTGTCATTCAATCACTTATTATTAGACCTCATTGTCATCCAAGATGTTAAAAACACTTGACAAAGTAGATTAATTCTTGTGTTATTTGCAGTGAATGTTATGCATATCATAAAATTTAAATATATTTATGGAAAAAAAATAAAAAATTATGTTACCTTGATTTCCATGCTTTCCGTCAACCAGAATGTGCAACGAGAAGCCACCAAAAAAAATTTTAAAGAGGCATTTTAACGTGGTTATTACGTGAATATATTTTCTCAAATTTTATTTTATTTGCTTAAAAATATATTTTATTAAAATTGCGTATTATCCTAGATAATTTTATTGTAAAATATCTTCTATTTATTTCTTCTTCTTCTTCTTCTTTCATTTATCATATCTTGTTTTTCTTTCTTATAATTCTTCATAATATTATAAATCTTTGATTTGAGGAAAGCATGAAAACTCTAGTCAACAAGATCTTTTGATCTAGTCAGTAAAGTTGACCTATGTGTAGTTAACTTTACTCAATAGAGTTGTGTTGTGGGTACATGGTGGGGTTCACAGAACCCCCACCAATACCTCACAATAGGGGGGATGGTTGGATTTTTTTGACAATATTTTTATTACCATGGGTCTCGCATGTGAGTGTGTGTAAAACTTTTGTGAAACTTATTTCCATACATATGGCTTTGTTCTACTCAATATGACAATCTCGATACTTAAACTTGTCAAACATAACTTCAAACTAGACGATCTAAGTCTAGGATTTGATCTCCCACAAAAGCTATTAGGACTCTCGTCTACCTCTTCAAACAAGAACTAGTCAAGAAAGCCATTACTTTATAACGATTCTAGTTTGATATTCGATTTTAATCTTCTATCCAGAGAATTAAACTTTAATTCAGTTTTAAAATTCATTTTATATAACAACTATATCAAACACGAGTTTATTTATATGAATTTACATAAATATTTAAAACCAAAATATACACATTGGCACATGGAACAGTTTGGTTTTAGGTGTAGAATTCTTCTCATGATATCCAAATTAGCCCTTTTTTTTTTGTCTCATTTTTAAAATTCATTTTTTTAAAACTTATTTTAGCGATTCATTTAATGAGGTCACAACTTTTATCAAATTTAAACCATATATTTTATTAACTTTTATTAAAATATACTAAAACCTTAATTTTTATCTAAACCTAACAAGAGCTTAGTTAGGTTGTCCTCGAAATTGGACCAATTCAGATCAGACCATGTCCCCTCTTAAGTTTTTTTTTTTTTCTTATATTCAATATTCCATTAACTAGGACGTCATATCCATAATGACAGTTTCATTGAAAAATATGTGACATAAAAAGACTTATTTGACCCTCACATTTTAAAATAAGCAAAGAGAAAAAGAAAGTTCGATAAAATATTTGTCTTTTATTTCAAAGTACTCTAATAGAATATTTGGATCGAAACAATTATCAGAGACAAGACGTATTAATTAATTGAAAGTTAACGATAAAAATGTTATAAAAAAATTGGAGACATAAATTAACCAATGAGCAAAGACCAGAGACTTTTACTACAATTAAACTATGGTGACCAAACAGAAATTGTGGTGCAAATGATTTACTTTCACCTCAATTTGAAATGATTAATTGTGGCCGAACAAAAATTGTGATACAAAAATAATTCTGCACTATCATATATCATCACAATGTCAGTACCACTCCTTGTTTGGCCCACAATTGATTATATATTTAAAAAAGAAAAATAAAATTTACATTGCAACAGTCAAAAGCAGTTTGGATACTGCCAAAGTTTTTCAAATTAACGCGTTATATTAAGAACAATACCTCTTGGACAGAGACAATGACATGGATGGGGGAGATGGAGTGGTGGGACAAACAGTAATTGGGTGTTGCATTTTGTTTTTTAAATTGTTCAATCATGAATTGACATGTGTTCCCTCTATCATTGAGTCTATTACTATAACATAACTCTTATATTAATGCCTGGGAGATTCATACGATCTCCCTGTTTAATTTATTTTTGGCTTTTGGATCAAATACACGCTGAAATGATGCTAATTAAGGGACCAAATTAGAAACTGACCGAAGAGTCCTTATTTCTTGAACTTCACAATTAAAGTTAATTATTTTCATGCCTTGTGTCGTAAGACAGATCACATGACAATCAATTCGAGGTGATTAGGGTGTCTCGTCCATAACTACACTGCTTCAACCGAAGCATCATCTTCGAGACGATGCAACACATTTTGCTGCAACGTATTTTCGAAGCAATTGGCCTCTGCCTTATAAGGTATCTTTCATAAACATCGCTTCATCCAAGAGATTTTTTGTATAAAGATATTATGTATATCATACTGTTTCGCGCGGTTAGTCGCTAACAATTAAAATGGGTTCAGACGATTGTGTAAGGAACAAACCTCTTGATACAAAACCCAAAAAGGAGTGTCTTCTTTGACAAAAGATTTACAATTCGAAAACGAAACAGAATGCCTCCAAGGGGCGCAAACACACGAATACTGAAAGAAAGATTTTAAAGTTAAACTAAGAAATTGAAATTAAATATTCTCTGTTGAGAGTGTTTGATACGGGATCTTTTACTCTATGTCTTCTCTTCTTTTTATACTACTTTGATAGTCTCTTCTTAGAGA
>CAIGRB010162913.1:0-11087 GCA_903798255.1 Fraxinus quadrangulata
TCTTTAATATACTATAAATCTTTAAAAATTACAAATATTTTGAAAAATAAAAAATGTACATTTCAAAAAATATTAGAAAATGTATATGTATACTAGTAATTTAGTATATATATTTTTTGAATTTTTGAATGTGTAAAAAAAAGGACGAGCCACGAGCTCGGCTCATTCGAGTACGAGCCGAACTCGTTCGCCGGCTCGGTCCATTGCCACCTCTATGTGATAGTTATGATTTTTTTTTCCCACTTTAATTCTGTGCATCGCATTCTTTCCAAGTTATCATTTTGTCTCATAAAAGTTTCAACCATAGGCCTAAATCAAACTACACATTAGAATAAATATGAACAATTATATTAATTTCACTATATTTTTATTTGACTAAAATAATATTAAAAAAATTATTAACTTAATTCCACTTAAATTTTAAATCCCTAAAAAGTGTGTGTTAGGTCGCATACCTGATAAAATTAAATAGTATGATGATATAATTCTAATAATTCATGCCTCGTTTGTTAGTTGTTGATTTTTATGTACATTTGGCTTATCATTAACTAATCTAAACATTGTAATAGTAATGGTTGTTTCTCCGGTTCAAGAAAATTTAGTCCCTGTATGAGTCCTAATTTTTAAGAAGAATATTTGTAAAGAGTAATTTTTTGAATAATATATAGTTAAAAAGTGAGGGTCTAGTGGACGGAAGAGAGAAGGAAAATTACAGAACAGGGCAATGAGATAAATGGATGCAAAATTCTCCTGTGCGCGAAATATTTGTGTTGACGTGCAAAATTATTTTATTAAAAAATATATGTTGTTGAAATTGATTTGAAAAAAAAAAAAGAATTTTAAAGAATAATGCGAAAGTTAATAAAAAATTGTTTAATTAATGATTGCAATCGATGTTTTGTAAAAAGATTGTTATAGTGGAGAGAAAGTGTGTACGAACAAAGACTCATTTTCCGCAGTCGACGTTTTGTAAAAAGATTGTTATAGTGGAGAGAAAGTGTGTCCGAACAAAGACTCATTCTCCTTCTTAGAACCTCAGACAAGTTATCGTAGTACTACTTTCTTAATCTACTAAAAAGCGGTATTTCTACTTTTAAGAATAATTGAAATATTAAATCTAAAATTAGCATTTAAAAAATGTATGTCCATAACTCTCGTCCTTAGCTGTTTGGCTTGTAAATCTTATCTGGCTTATTGCTTTAGGTTATTAGGTATTGGCACTAAAACTTTCAATGTAACCAATAGTTAAGAGCTACGAGTTTGCTCACTCATTTTGGACGTTAATTCCACCAAATCCAACTAATAAAAATAATTTTAAAGATAGGAAGGAATTTTAAATGACAAATATTAAAATGTTAGTGCATTAAAAGATAAAATAGCCAACCAATGTCACCAATAGTGGCATAAACTGAGTTGAAATTAAAGAAATTCATATTTATTTTACACCGTACAATAAAGTCGACAACGACAATAATCTAATGAACGCTACTAAAAAGGACAAGCGACACTATAATGTTAAAGATATCATTAAATATGTGATGATTAAATTGAATTCAAACAAGTAGTAACCTTTCTTTTGCAAAAGTTCAAACACCTAACCTATTAAGATATCATTAATATACATTAATTAATGCTATTAATACCGCTTAATTATTCCTTTTCATGTGAGCCGTCCAACAAAAATAGAGGATACAATAAACTGCCAACATTGCCCCGTAAACTCTTACCATGTTTACTGCTTTTTTTTTTTCTTTTTTGTTTTTTACTTGCAATCGAGGCAAAGTACTTGGGGTCAGGTAAGCTTGTTTTCATCTGAAAAAGTAATTCGAAGACTTGATTTAAAATTAAAATATAGTGCATTTTACTGTCAAATCCTACATGGCTATGTATTAGACCACAAGGCCTTTAATTCCTAAGATGCTCCATAGTTGGGTGAAGCAGCTTGGTGATGTAATATTTATGGAGGAAAGTTTTCTTGGGACCAAGAGTATAAAAAGTGTACAGACCCTGGTCAACTTGGGCATATACCGCGATTTACNGGTGATGGGTGGTTCAGGACATAGGCTAGCGTAAGTTAGGATACCTGGGTATCAAAAAAAAAAAAAACAAAGACCCAAGTAATTTAAACTTTGCAGAATGCAAAAAGGTACAAACTTATTTACTATTATTAAATTTATGCAAAGTATGCTAATTCTTAATAGAATTACAATGAAGAACTAATTTTAGAAGTCAAGTTTTCACTGTCACCTAGATTTTACAGCAGCTTGTTTTCCTCAACAGCAAAGAACTCTATAAGGGCCAGTAGTTGAAAATCCATGAAATGATGCATACAATCCCAAAAACAATGGCTAATCCAATCAAGCTAAGCATCTGATCAGTGTGTAAGTAATAGTTACGTCACATATCAAAAAAATGAGGGTGCAAATTGCAATGTAGACACCACGAACGGGGGTAAAAATGATTTCAGAAGAGATGACGAAGCAGTGAAAGTAGATCGTGACATGAGCTCTAGTGCCCAAGTTAACAACATTGTTGATAACTAATACAATGAGTGATATGAACAGTACTAATATGTTTGTGAGTAGTAAGGACATGCGGTACGTGATGTAATAGCAACCAAGGCTACCAAATTTTGTACTTAGGATGATCCCAACTCAACCACCAGATAAGATAGAGGATGACCACGAAGAGAGCTTCCTTATAACTAAAACCAAGGTGTTGAAGTATGTCCTAGTGCTCCTTAGCCTAGTAAAAACACCCTTATCACAATTAGGACGTGATGGCATTATGGCTTCTAGGTCCATATGGACTCCTAGTCCTATAGATCTCATGCGAACTCATATTCGTCCTAATTCTGGTAGGATTACACAACAAAACTTTTTAAATACATAGTCCATCTCATTCTAGTACACGTCCTCCTAGACACGTATTTCCATTTGTTATGCCTTTTTAGATATAACTTTTTGTTTATTATAAGTAAATTTCGCATGATTTCAAAAGTGATCGCTTTACTTTTAGTTACATATATTTAGTCATTGTACTTTTTGCATATATCGTTAAAGCCCAATATTATTGTGAATAATTTCATTCAAAGAGACGAACACTATATGGTTCTATGTTCTAATAATATGGAATGTATCTAGTACCGACACAATCATTTTATCTTGAGAAGTGCATTTTGACAAACAGGAAGCACCAGTGCAAGATATAATCTCCTTAAAGAGAGAGCGTTAAACTCTTGTCACCACTATGTTTGATATATCTATATTCTGTTTTTATTTACATTTTGAAATTTTTTAAAAGTGAGATGCGCTTTATTTTAAAAAAATCAAAGTTTGAACTAGGCTCACATAGACTCCTTATTTTAACTTTTTAAAATAAATGGTGGATTTGACTCTTTACATTTAGAGAGTCAAATTCACTCACTCTCAATTTGCCTATACCCTGATTTTATTAATGAAATTGCAAATTTCAATGCTCAACTACTTAAATTTGAATATTTTACATATTGATATTTAAAAGATATTAGTCATAATTGAACGTGAATTGCATGTTATTCCGAAATACTTTATAAGTATTGTAAAAGTAATATTTAATACCGATTTGTTAGGAGGATTTGATGAATCTCAAAGGAACCAAAGAAAATAAAATTTAGGATATAAATTTAAGAGAATAAAATTGTACTCTCAAAACTCAACTTTTATTATGCAAATTTTTTGTGATGATGAAATACTACAAATGAGCAACCATATGTACTACATTTGGTACATAAGCATAATTGCCAATACATAAATTCAAACTTAAAATTTCTAGATACATTAATAGAAATAAATTCATTTATAATAACTTTGAATTCATGTAAATCAAAATTCATTGAGTCAAGATTCGTTGAATCTAGATTAATATGAATGTTAATTAATTGAGAATTAATAACAAGAAATATTCTCAATCCACGTCATTAATTTAATTTTTTATATTTTGAACTCAATTTATTATTTATTTTTATTTTACTTTTGTAACGAGAAGAAAATATTGCAAAATTCACCAACTTTAAAATATATTATTACTTGATAATATATTAATATAACATTATTCTATTTTTATTGAATTATTAAATTTTATGGAATAAAATGTTATAAAACAATTTTTTTAAACTTTCAAACTAAACGTGTTTTTTAGTTTTCTATTTTGAAAAATAATTTTTCAAAATGGCAAATCAAACTTATTTTTAGTAATCTTAAAATAGCCCTCAAAACAAAAAATTAAAAACAAACTCAAAACTCAAAATTGAAACACAAACCAAACGGACCTTAACTTTTTACTGCTATGGAAACTACCAAGTTAAATTACATTTAAAGTAATATAGAGAATCAAACTTATTTATTGGTTAATATCTACGACACATCTATTCAGGCACAAGTCAAATTCATTTTTCATTGAAACGCTTATTTTTTTATTAATTAATATCTTCAACATGTTTATTCAAGTTTAACTTAAATTTATTTTCAGTTAAGATAACAAACGATACTTGAACTCAAAATCATGGTTGCTCAATCACCTAATGTGCACACACATATTTCTGTAGGTAAGGTAAAGATACACACACTTTCATCGACAATTATTTATTTTTTGGGAAAATTTTCAAGCACCTTCAAATAGCACAAAATGTCAGTTGAAAATTTTTCATCGGTGGTACCTTTAGCAACGGATTTCGTGACTTCGAAAAGCCGTTTTCGAAGTCACGATTTTTTGTGGTACTAGTTTCACCTTGGCTTGGTAATTGTATCTTTATCTTTGTAATTTTCATTCGCTTTCATTGTAATTATTGTGACTTGTCAAGGTATCAAGGATTCTTTGCTTTCAATTCTTTCCACTTCTTTTGAGTGTTTTCAACTAAATCTGGCCATTGTAGGGTTTATATGCACAAATTGAAGGTGGCAGACAGAGATGGGTTGGGCCGCCGAAAATGATTTCTTCTCTATGTTGTCTATCATCAAATAGCTGTATCTCATGATTATGATTGTTAAAATGATGAAAATTATTGGAATATAAAATTTCATCTAGCGTAAAAGTGAAAAAGTGTCGAATAAAGGAGAAGGATACAAGATAATAAAGAGAAGAAAAAAAGGCGAGTTATGATAATTGATGTTGACCTTAAGCGTGATTAGATAATGATCAAATTACATAATAAAAATAAAAAATTATACAACAATGTCCCTTATTTGAGCCACGTTATTTGACAAACGTGAATTTTGAAATATTGATTTGTTTGATAATGTGTGGTTAAGTTCTTGTTTGATACACATTTTTTTTTAAAATATATTCTTTCAAAATTCATTTTCAACCACACATTTTTCAATCAAATAATATTTTTCATCACATCAATATTTTTCTTTACTTTTTAACCACATATTTCTCATCATTTCACTATTAAAAATATATTTTTCCTTAATAATATTCATCAAACACCCCCTTATAAACAAGGAAAATTTTTGAATTTGCCTGTAATATTATTTTACTGAAAAATATATTATTGAAAATAAGAGAAAAAAATGTATTTTGAGAATAATGAGACCAGCTTAAATTATTCGAAATTTTGATATCCTCCTAAAATGTAAATATTAGGCTAAAGAATTATATTATTCAATTTTATTGATTCTTAGCACTTGTCTATGTGACAGTATAATCACTCCATATTCTTTAACGTTAGTAAAATTGTATTTCATTATTCTAAACCAAAATATGCATTTTTAGAAATTGTCAAAACACCCTGTTAGGATTGATACCACTTGTTGTAAAATCAATTACCGAATTGAGATGTTGAATTTATATGGCACAATATGAAATATTTGATCAAAAACAAAAGAATAAAAGCTAGTAATCATATATCACACTTTTCAAAATTGTACAGAAGAGCCTAATATTTATAGGAAAACATATAGGGGACGTTCAAAACCCTAATATGTCAGTTGTAGTTAAAGTAGAATGCCAAAAATGAGTTAAAATGCGAAAACGGGCTTGGGCCGGTAACACTGTCGCTCGCTCGGGTGACAAGTCTCGGGGTGTATTTCTGTTGGCTTTGCTCGAGTGTCCAACTAACGGTAGGTTAGCGAAAATGCGACGACATTTCTTCCCGATCCATAATTCAACATCTTTAAATCTAATACAAATTTCAACTCCCAATGGAATTACAAAGTAGAACTTCAACTTGACATAGAGGTGGCAACCGAGTCGACGAGTCGACCAGAACGATCAACGAATTCAGTGACCGTTTCGATCATTTTTTTAATTTTAGTATAATGTTTTTAAAAAAATAGACGAGTCGAGCCGAGCAGCTTGAGTCGGGGCTCGTCGAGACCCAAATTCTTTTATTGAAGTGTTTAAAGAACTCTAATTGAAGTGTATGTCATGAATAATTCAAGTTTGGAATGCTATTGAAGTCATATGTCAAGTTAGTAGTGGCAATGAGCTCGGCTCGGTCCATTGTCCACACGAGCTCGGTTCGTGCGAGTCGGCTCGAATTTTGGGCGAGCTCGACCCGTGCCCCCGAGCTCGCGCATTTCAATTATAATTTTTCAAACACTTTAATAAAAGAATTTGGATCCACCCAAATTCCAACGCACCCAAGGTTGTGACCCAAATTCCAACGCACCCCAAGGTTTATTATATTCATAGTTATTAAGATTTGAAAAAGTTAGTCAAGCAATTACTCATTACTAATTAAACTACTTATATAACTAAACTAAAATGAAGCTTAAGATAATTAGATTTGGACAGTAGAATTAATAAAACATTTTTCCGATTTCACTGCTTAAATTTATCGAAACTGTAGCAAAATACACACCACAGATGCCATCTCTCTCTCTTTCAAATGACTAACCGGTCACGTTTTCTTGGCGGCGTAAATCCGCCGCTAATGCCTACGCCGTCTTCCGCACCACCGGGGAAGGAGGCAACTCCGCTAGACAAGCAACCCCTCGACTCAGATTTTATAGTGATACTCGCGGCGCTCCTTTGCGCGCTAATATGCGTTCTGGGACTTGTCGCTGTTGCCCGCTGCGCTTGGATCCGCCGCATTTCCGGTAGAAACGCCGCCGTTCCGCCGTCATCTCACGCATCGGCCAACAAAGGCTTGAAGAAGAAGGTCCTGAAATCACTCCCGAAGCTGACCTACGCCGCCAACGACGACAAGATCGGGAAGTTATCAGACTGCGCAATTTGTTTGTCGGAGTTCACCGTCGGGGATGAGGTTCGAGTGCTTCCTCAGTGCGGCCATGGCTTCCACGTTTCTTGCATTGACACGTGGCTTGTATCTCACTCTTCCTGCCCCTCTTGCCGCCAGATTTTGGTGGTGACACGGTGTCAGAAGTGCGGCAGCTTGCCAGAGGCCGGCTCTTCCTCCTCCTCCTCCGCCCCTGCCAATCGTTCCGGAGCTGAGTCTGAGCCAAGCTGCAGGCGAAGAGAAGATCTCATCAACAGGTTTTTGCCTTAAATTACTATAATTAGCTCAGTCCCCATGTATAAATTAATTTCAAATTGGGGTTCTAATAGTGAATGGATTACTAATCAGGATTAGAAGAAGAAGTAGAAAATTCAGCGTTATTTCTGTATGTATATTGTAGTGTGTGAAGAAATACCAATTACATTTTCTTTATTACTTCAATTTCCCTTCCTTTAACCTTTGTCAAATACTAATTAATTGGTAGTTGCACCCTGAAATATAATTTTGTAAATCCCCTTTCTTTTAATTTCTTGGACTATGGGTAACAAATCCACCAGAAAACCAAACCAATAGAACTCGTTAGCTGTTTATTTTTAGATTTTGGGATTGATGATATCAACCATGTTTTAATAGGGGAACTTTACCATATTTGTTGCGTCTTTTTTTCTTAAATTTGTTAGTTGTAGTGTTTCATGATTGAATGGTAGCCGTGGGGTTTTGGGAAAGTGTTTTGAATGTAGGAATTGTCTTCACTTTTTTAAAGGATAAAGAAGGAAGTTAACAGTAATTGTTATGCCTTTAGAATTGGAAGGCTCTGTATCTGTTGAATTATTTTGGCAATAGTCGCATTTGATTTGAAAGAAAGATTATTTGTCAAGACTTATATCCTTTCTTCTATAAGCTGTGTACTTTTTCTTATTTTCTATCATTTCATGAAATGATTCCATCATTTCTTCAAAGTTACAACCTTTACCCTTTGATGAATTACCACATATAAGGCAAGTTTTACGCTTTCAAACCTCTTACTCCCTCTATATTTTCCTAAAAAGTTACAACCTTTACCCTTTGATGCTGCCTCTGTAGGCGCGAAAACTGTTCTATACGCGTAAAACAATTGTTTGTCACCTCGAGCATTAGAGGGAGCAAAATTGTCTTAAGGAGACATCGTGAAGTTGATTGGGGTGGGATTTTTTTTTTAAAATTACTTCATGAAAAGACTGCAAGTTCAAAAAAGGTTTTGTTTAGTGATTCGATTGATATGCATACTTGTTGTATGATGATATATTGAAGTAGATAACTTAACATCACATGAATTACAACCTTAAGACAATTTTTGCATGTTCACGTGATTATATTCATGTTTATGATAATATGTTTACTGCAATATTTCTAGAACTAACCTTGGTAAATTCTGATAGTCCACAAATATCTCATCCCTTCCACAAATTAGTATGCCATTATCATGTGTTTGTTCTAACTGCGCTTTCATTCTTTGTGTTGGAAGTTTCATTTGTAATATTTAGCTTCGTGAAAGTATTTTATGGACACCTTTCTGCATTGAGTTTGGACCTTTGATATCCGTATGTGAATTCTATATTTTTCTGAAAAGTATGTGAAACTCAAGGCAGGCATGTATTATGAATTGCTTTGATGTTGGATGCATATATTTGTTAAATTACTATCTATATGGTGCTTGAAGTTGTTTAATGATAATAACTAAATAAAAAAATTTAGACAGCATATCCATAAACAGTCCATGATAATGTGTTATTCGAAGAGGAATAGTTTCATGAATTCTCATAAAACAAGTTTTCAAAAAGGATGTTTTTAGTTTATTCCTCTCTTTGTGACGGTCTATTCTATATACATAATACATAAGAGAACATCAAGGGGGGCAGTTGTGATCGTTGGGAGTTTTTTGAAAGTTATGACCTTCCATGTTTTGGAAGAACATCAAACATGCCTGCATTTGTATTCCATGTTAGCCCTTCTAAGATAGTGTCTTGGTCGACAATTCTTGCCTGTCAATATGATCGTCTCCACGGAATTAGTTGATGATCTCAATGTTAAAATTTTAAGAAACTTTAAATCTCAAGGGTAAAAACCTAATTATTTTATTGTTAAGATCCTCCAGTCAAATCACCAAGAGAATTATTAAATGCTGAACATATCTTAATTTATTGGGAATGATTCTTTATTATTGGATTTTAATTCCGAGTCTTGAGTCTTGAAGATCAATTGCAATCTCTTCATATTTGGTTTCGTAATCTTGAATATCACATCTTTTTATTCTTGAATTCTTGTTCTTGACTTTGGCTTCTTGCTTCATAATCTTGATTGTTTCAATTCCTTATTGATTGTTGATTTTCTATTCTTAATTTTGGGTTTTGAATCTTCGTTTTCAATATTTTTTTTGTATTCTCGTATTGATGGGATGACACAGAGAATGAAAATTATATATAAATTAAGGATCATAACCCTATTTATATTTTTATATGTATTCAGCTAATTTTCAAATATGGTCTCTACACATATTTAGTCCATACTTTATTTAAATGTTCAAAGTCCAATAACTTAAATTCTTTATTAGATCATTTTAAACGGGTTTTAACTTTAAGATAACATTTATATACAATTAATTACACAGGTAGGCTTACACCACAAAATATACAATTAATTGCACAAGTAGGCTTACACCACAAATTAAATCCCAACCCTCAAATCTTGTCATTTCTCTAATAATCTGAATTTGCAGTTTTTTATTGAAGCATATGCATGTGAATAGTGAACCCTTCATTTCCCCTTGGCTAAGTGACTCTTGGGTTTCTTGTGTGAACTTTTGCGTGAAAGAGACAATGGAAGAGACATGAGTTGGCTAAGTGGATTCAGGATTCAGCCCAATTTTGAGATATTCTTGAATCAAATGTCAATGGTTGCGTATGTTCTCTTTAAATGCATGCGAACCGTTTCTTTTAGTTGAATTTGTAAACTGAATTCTTTTCCTTTCTTGAATATTTTCAATTCATCTGACAAAAAAGTTCTCTGATGACTCATGACAGCATGTGTATAGATTCTAGACCCATTAGTTTATTCACAACGATTTATGCTGTAAGTAAAGTAAATATTTTACAGAAATTCAACAGATTTTTGAATTTTCAGTCACATGGTGTGGGCCCCCATGTATTAAAATATTAAAAAAAATTATCTTCCCGCCCTTGAATGTGAGTGTTCTGTGAGTATAATTTATGTACTTATAGCTCGACTACAACAACCAACGAAGCTAAACATTTTATTAATGGGAAATATTTCTTGTACATTTTACAAAATGTAAGTCGATAGGCTATTTGATTGATGAGATTTTGTTCCAATTAAATCTCGCAACATTATCCATTTGTAAATCATTATTTAAGTTGTTATGTATACGTAGTCCAACCGTTTATTAATTATCCAAAAACATACATACATAAGAATTTGAGCTTATGAAGGAAATATATATTATGGGTTACAATTTATGAGTACATAGACGACCAAAAACTCCCATGACATGTTGGTCTAAGTTCGTATTAATTTTCAATATCTAAATTTTTTTCTTGGTTTTGACTTGGTCAAATATTGATTTTAAAATTTTTAATATTTTTTAGTACACAATTCAGGTTTATTGCCTTGTGTATCACCAGCACAACTTTCAATCTAGTTGCGAAGAGTAAAAATAAATAAGCTGAATTTTTTGTATAAAAAATGTGAATAAATTTTAATGTGATAATGTCATTCCTCTCCATCTTTGTAACTAAGGGCCGTTTGAGAGGCCCTTTTTTCCATAAAAAATGAAGTTGAAATTCTATTTCCCACTTTTGCCATGTTTGAT
>CAIGRB010162925.1:7051-27201 GCA_903798255.1 Fraxinus quadrangulata
CTAGGGAAATGAATACTCTTAATATATTTGTTAATTGATTTGGGAGAATAATTGATTTCACATTAATTCATAAATGGGTTAATCATATATATACATACATATGATATTTCTCATTAGGAAATAATCCTATCTAATTAGGAAATAATTCTAGACTTGTGCACCTACCATATATACATCCGTTGTATATGTAAAGATTAAATTTAAGCCTAAATTAATGTATACAATTCATAACACTCCTCTCGAGCTGGAACATAAATATCAATCATGCCCAGCTTGTTACAAATATAGTTTACTCGATTCCTAGCTAAGGCCTTAGTGAAAACATCAGCTAGTTGATCCCTTGTTCTGACATGCTTTGACGAAATCAATCCTTGATGTGACTTTCACGAACAAAATGACAGTTTACCTCTATATGCTTTTGTTCTCTCATGAAATACACGATTTATGGCAATGTAAATAGCTGCTTGATTATCACACCACAAGCCCATCAAGCGGGGCTTATCAATGCCAATCTCCCAAGTAAGTGATGTAGCCACATAAGTTCACAAGTTACTAGTGTCGTGGCCCGATATTCAGATTCTGCATTTGATCGAGTTACAACACTTTGTTTCTTACTTTTCCAAGAGACTAGATTACCCCAATGAAAACACAATAACCTGTAGTAGAGCGCTTATCCGCTGAGATCCTGCCCAATTAGCATTTGAGATACCCTCAACTCTTCCTGGAGCTCCTTTAAGATATTTTAATATAAGAATTATAGCATCCCAATGTGAAATTCTAAGAGATGACATAAACTGACTAACAACACTTACTGGAAAGGCAAGAGAAGGAAAGGTCTCGATTGAGGGATTTCTAGGAAGATGCATCGGCTCCTCCAGCTCCAATATCTAGACGGGTAATTGTGAGATATTTCAACTTTCCCACTACCCCCCGTACTTGTCTGCATCAACAAACACATCTCCATCTTCAGCTTCGAGTTTCACATATGGTATCATGGGGACATTACCAGGTTTTGCTTCAGCTAAACCTGTCTTATCTAGTATGTCTAGAACATATTTCCTTTGAGATAGAAAAATTCCTTTACCACTTTGAGAGACCTCTATCCCTATGAAATATTTCAAAATGACCTAACTCATTTGTATGAAACTTTGTGCCTAGGAAAGTCTTTAGTATACGGATGCCAATGATATCACCACAATATCATGAACATATACCACTAACAAAATACACCCAAATTTAGACTGCTTAAAGAATACTGAGTGATCATATGCACTTCTTTGCAAGCCAATTTCAATCACAACCTCACGAAATCTCTCAAACCAGGCACAGGGTGATTGTTTCAGACCATATCATGACTTTTGTAGTTTGCATACCTTTCTTGACTCCCCGTAAGCAACAAACCTTAGTGGTTGCTTCATGTAAACTTCTTCTTGTAAATCACCATGAAGGAATACATTTTTAACATCCAGTTGAAGTGGCCAATGATAGGCAGAAGCAAGTGAAACGAATAACTGAACAGAAGCAAGCTTAGCAACTAGAGAGAAAGTTCAAAGTAATCCACACTATAAGTTTAAGCATACCCTTTGGCAACCAATCAAGCCTTCAATTGAGCAATAATATCACCAGGATTCATCTTGACAGTAAACACCCATTGACATCCAATTGCCTTTTTATGGAGGGGTAAATGAACAAAATCCTAAGTATGATTATGTTCTAGTGCCATCATTTCTTCTTACATTGTCTGCCACCCGCCATCCACTATGGGACAAAGCTTCAGAAATAGATTTTGGCATTGAAACACACTCTAAGAAAGCAATGAAGGACTAGGAAGGTAGTGACAATGCATGGTAAGAAACAAAAGAAGAGACATGATAAGTATATGACTGTTTACCTTTTCGGATGGCAATGGGAAGATCAAGACTAGAATCAGGTGGGGTGACGAATCCAAGGCGAAACAGCAGGTAGAGGCGGTAAGTCATGGCCGGTAATAGGTCCCACCAAAGATTGCTGCACACGACAAGTGTAAACATTTCAAATAGAAGGATGAGAAGATACTGGTAACAGAGGTGTGTCACGATGTAAACAAGGAAATCATCCTCAGACTTAACAGAAGATGGATTAGAAGATATAGAATTATTGGAAAATGGTGTGGACTTGAAGAAGGTGACATCAGCAGACACTAAGTATCATTTTAAGGAAGGAGAAAAACATCGATAACCTTTTTCGAGAATAACCCAAAAATATACGCTTAAGGGATCATGGTGGTCAAACTTGGAAACTTGAGGTTTCATATCTTGGATAAAGTAGGTACACCCAAACACTCTAGGAGCAAGAGAGATTAAAGTTTGAGAGGGAAATAGAATGGAATAAGGGATTTTACCATTAAAGACAGAGAAAGGCATACGATTGATTAAGTAACATGCACTAGAGACTGTATCTACCCAAAATTCTTTTGAAACTTATATATGAAAAAGAAGAGCTCGTGCAACGTCCAATAAATGACGATTCTTTCTTTCTACCACTATTTTGTTGCGGAGTAACGATACATGAGGATTGATGAAGAATGTCATTTGTGAAAGAAAGGAAGTAAATGTGGATGAGAAATATTTTTTGGCATTATCATTCCTTAAGATACGTACAAATTTATCAAATTGAAATTTAATCTCAGCATAAAAGGCACAAAAAATTGAAAATAATTTTGAACGATTTTTCATAAGATATAACCATATAATCTGAGAACAATTATCCACAAAGGTAACAAAATGGCGAAAACCAATTTTAGATAAAATAGGACAAGGGCCCCAAATATCAGGATGTATTAAATCAAAAGTGGACACTGCCCGTTTATTCATTCTAGAGGGATATGATATCTTGTGGTGCTCTGCTAATCCACACTACTCACAATCTAATTGAGACACTTGACTAAGACTATGACATAATTTCTTCAAAACTGAGAGAGAAGGATGACCGAAGCGACAATTGAGCTGCAGAAGAAAAGAGGTACTAGTGCATGCAATAGACCTTGGCTCCGGTGTGGGAGAAGAGTCAAGCACATACAAGCAATTGAGCACACTCCCTTTACCAATAATCTACTTCATCCCAAGATCCTGAAAAATGCAATGATTAGAAAAGAAAAGTTTAGTAATTTGACTCACGAAAAGATTGAAAGGAAACTGAAGTAAGCATAAAACATAAGACAATAATAGAGAGTTTGTTGGATGTGCTGTCTCATATCCGACTACAGGGGTTGTAGAACCATTTGCTTAAGTGATACATTGTAAATTAAAAGAAGACTGAAATGATGAAAGTATACCTATATTCCCAGTCATATGATCTGTGGCACCGTAATCAATTACCCAATTGTGGGACGAGGTAGAAAGACATGCTATAAAATTACTTGTATTGGCTAAAGGGAAAGTGGAAGTGGAAGGTGTAACAGTCTATTGAGGATTGGGTTGTTGAGAAGCATAAAATTGTGTAAGGTGAGCATATTCATCTGCTGGAACTGTAATTCGATGCTGAGAAAGAAGCGCATGAGGGGTAGATAGAAGACCATCTTGAGTAGCAACATTGGTAAATTTTCTCATGGGAGTTTGACTTGTGTACTTTGCTAGTTTACCATTTAATTTCCAACGGTTCCTTTTTACATGTCCTTGTTCTCCACAATAATAACCACGAGAACCACCACTAGAAATTCTATCTCGACTACCTTCCCTTCCTCCTTTATTACTGTGATTGCTATTTATCTTTGAATTTATGCCAACTAGAGCTACCATTTCATTTGGTACTGTACCCCGCTTCTTGTTATTGTCCTTGCATACCCGAAAGAGATGGGCATATATATCACTCAGCGAAGGTAGTACCTCACTATTAAGTAGCTGAGTACTAGCCACCTCATATTCAAGACCCAAACCTACTAGAAAACATTGGACCACAATCCGCTCTTCTTGTTCTTACATTGTCTTCACATCAGTAGTAATAGGAAACATGGCCCGCTTGTCTTCAAATTCCTGTTTTACCTTAGTATAATATTGAAACAGATTTCGTCTCCTTTACTTAGCTCGATAAATCTTTAACATCAGATCATGAACATGCGATACATCTTGTTTACTAACATACAAAAATTCTAGATAGTCCCACAATTCTTTTACATTATCATAATGATTATTGATTTCGTCTACTGTCAGGTCAATGATATTTTGAATCTGATTAAAGAGTTTATCATTCTCCATTAGCCATTTTTTTTCGAATCCCAGGATTAGTATCAGATTGTGGAGGTGGATAATCAGTCAAATGATCGCCCAAATCCAAACTTACACATACCAATTCTCTTCGATTGAGCATAATTCCTACTGTCTGTCAACTTTCTTTCTGTGATTTTTGAGGATGATGCCCAAATAATAAGCAACTTTTGCAAAACTTCTGTGTTTAGTCGCTAGTGACACGAAAGAAAAACCAAGTTGGGGTTCAACTCCCAGTGGGCAATACATAAGGTACTGATTCACAAAATAGCCCTTAAGAGAAAGGGCTTGTAGGAAAGAGTCCACGATGGTTTACATGTATGATATGTTCTTAGAAGCTACATAAGTTTGAAATGAACCGTGTAAGGAAATTCCATCAAGGTTGAGCCACGTCATCTTCCAACCCTACTTTGTGTGCTAACTAAGCTGCCGAGTTTGCACATTCTGATAGTAATTGACGGGAATTGATGGGAGTGAAATAATATTTAATTTTTTTATTTACTTTTTTGTGAATTAGAGGATCAGATTGTGACTAATTGATGTTGGGATATTAAAGTGAAACTACCAATGGAAATTGGTTTGACAGATTTATCGAGCATAGTTTGTTCCTAAAAGATGGTCTGTAAAATGGTGCATGTATATACATATATATTTATATATGTATGTATCATCTATTGACGATCTTCATTCTCCTTCATAAAAAAAAAAAAAGAAACTGAAGATTATTGCAACAGTAACATTTTCACTGTGTTTTTCTCCTCCTTCAATCCAGATGCTGATTTTTGGGAGTTTGTCATGGAATCTAAATTTGGTCAGTGTCTAAATTCAGTTATTCTGATTCTAATAATCAACATCGCAAAACAATCCTTTTATATTATTAGCTATTAGATTGAAAATTTTAATTTATATTAGTTTATATCTCATAATTTTGAATGCTACACGTGCAAGTTCATTTTACAAGTGAAATATGAAGTATTGTATTTTATTGTAACTGACAAATTTTACATGGAGCTGAGCAATAATGCCATTCAATAATTAGGTTGTCATATAAGACTAAGCCTCCATTTGGGAAGAATCTATAAACGGTTTAATTCATAGATAGAATGAACGAATGGTGGATAACTGGAGAGTAATTGTGGGTCAGTTGGAATATGTGATTTAAATGCAGTTTGATCATTGGAGGCTAAATATACATTCCACACTCCATGGTGCAATGGTGAGTCCATATTCTTGTAATGTTCATCAAGCAAAATAGTTTTTCACTTGAGTATGTGACCATCTCCTTATCTTACTTTTCTCCGTTCTTGTATTAGCTGAGTTTATATAATAAAGATTATTGAAGGACAAAAGATTAAATATATTATAAAAACGTGGTCGAACATCTACACTGATTTTTATGCTGGAAGAAGACTCTTCGAGATAATATGATTAATGTGAAGTATTAAGAAAGTAGTTTGTAGCCAAGCAAACACAAGATATATAGATGATTTTTTAAGGAACAAATTAATTTTCACATCTTGTAGTTTAGAACTAGCATTTATTGTTTATTTTTCGAGTATGCACAATAATTTTTAAACGTTGTAAAAACTTGTTTGTTTATCTGAGTTCACATAGAAAGGGAAAAAGCAAGGAATTTTATTTATTTCCTGTGTCCCAATTTATTTATTTTTAAGAAAGTGAAAACTTCATACTTATTAGGTGTTGTAACTAATAGTTTTTTATTTATTGTATAGTAATATAAGAAATGCTTTATCTGACCTGGATTGTTTTGTATTTATTACTACATCTATCCGCATTAGATTATCCTTCTAAGCTTTCACGTTCCTTCTTCTGACCACAACACTCTCAATTCATTCTATGCTTACATTCATCTTCCCAAGCTTGGTAGAAAAGGATCACTCTGCCGACACTACTAACATCAATAGTGTTTTGCAGTTTAGTCAACTGAAATGATTGGGAGCTCTATCATTAAAAGATTGGGAGCTCTATCATTATACTTTACCTTCTGTGAACAGAAACAATTTATCTGAGATTATTTATTGAACCAGCAGTATTTTAATCTTTACTGGATCAATTTTACGAAAAATAATGTTTTGTATTCTAGTAAGAAATTTGTTGACTGTAAAAGAAAAAAGAGTGACTGCTATTTATCTTGTTCTCTGTCCTGCTTACAGTAATTAGTCGTTTTTCTTTGTTTAGTCTTGAATAGAAATGATTTTCAGTTATCCATTCAAATATGGACGATGTAAGTGCATCAGTAAAATTGTCTATCATCAACAAGGGGAGAAACATACAGATTACACCCAAGTGCCAGATGTTATTTAAAAAGATGATTTATTTGTACCATTAACTAAGTAGTAATACCTGATCTCCATCTTCGTTAAATTGGTGGTTGGACTCTCCATATGCTTTCCAGTAAGCTTGTGCTGTCTTCATTTATAAATTCTGGCTATTCACTAGTTGTTGTATTTACAGTCTTGTAGCTTTGTTTTAGTCATCATATGGAAGTATTCTCTGCAGTTATTACCACTAAATTTTTGTAACTGTTGCTACAGCTTGAAGATATAGTTTGGGATGATTTTTGCCAGAGTGATGATCATATAGTGCCCCATCCTGGTGACGAACAGGCCAATGAAAATCCCTTTCAAGATAGTAGGCTTAAGAGACCTCGCCTGGAAGTAACTGGTATTTCAAATAATTCTGGAGATAGATCTGCCACTACAAATATTGGTCAGGATGAAGATCATGGAGACTTTTCAAATTTAAGTAACCAAAGGAACACAATGTTGGAAAAAGATTCACCCATCACACCAAATGCAGTCTTCCTTTCTTCCTCTGATAGTAACTTAGTCAAAGAAGTAGCATCTGAAAATGCTAAAACATCAGGTCATGGCTTCAAAAGCAATAATACAGACACTAGTGGTAGTGAGTTTGGTGTAGATGATCTCGTTCTTAATGACAAAAGCACTGTGGTTGATGGCAACTCTTACAGTTATACACTTGGTGACATTTCTCAAACAGACAGTGATCTCAATTTCTTTGACAATAATGCTGAGGACAAAGATTCCAGTGATTTCTTGTATTGTGGTTTGCCTGAAATTGGAAATTTTGAGGATGTTGACAAGATATTTAGGTAACCACGCACCATCTCTCAACGGAGTTTATATACTTTTTACATTCTTATTATATAACTATATTCTCAATTGTGGCATGTCTTGCAGAAGTTGTGACTCGACATTTGCACTTGATGCTGGTAAAGAAGATGAATTGTGTTGGTTTTCATCACCAGGTGCTCTAGGAGGGTCTGAAGATGTGCCAAAATCAGATTTTAAGTTTTCATGTTCCCAGCCAAATGCATTGAAAAATACATCAGAGAAACGTGACTTCTTGATGCAAAATGCTAGCTATTCTGTGAATGATTCTGCATTTAAAAGTGGAGCGGTTAGACACAAAGGTGGTTCTTGGCCCTCGGAGATTGATGAATCTGTTAAGCATCTGGCTTTTGTGAATGTACCTTCTAGCTCGGATAGCAAAGATAAATTTATGCCTAAAGGACAGGTCAGTGCATGCTACTGTTAATTGAAATAACACTTTTATCCTTTTTAAAGAAGTTTAACTGAGAAACTCTTAATTAATTTGGAATCAAAATTCAGCAATGTGAGGTGATTGTTTTGCCGTGAGTAGGATTCACTGGTATAGGTCACCACAAGATTTCAACTAAAAACCCTTCCAAAATGGGCACTGGTGGAATGGTATGCAAAACTTGATGGATTATTACCTCTGAAGGGATTCAATATCCTTTAGCATTTCACATGCTTATTTCTGAGTCCTGGTAGTAAGCTAGGAATTGGTTAAAATTTTGTTAATTTTGGGGACAATTTTTTTTCCCGTAAAGTAAGCACCTCATGGGATGATATTTGGAGGTACGTGTATTAAACCTCTATGCAGTCTAAATATGCATGTAAAAGTTCAAGATGGTCTAGCACTATAAATATTTGTGAAACGGTAATAATGGATTTGATAACTTGGCAGGTCCATGAGAATAAAAAGCAGTCAAAACACCGAAACCAGTCTGGCGGAAAAAGAAAAGAACATTACTATGGAAATGGCAGTTCTTTTAATTATAATAGTAACATGCCAAATGAAGTCATGCAGCTTGATTTGGAAGCCACATCCAATCAAAGTTTCACATCCGCGGGTATTCAACAGCAACAGCAATCACTGGATCCAGATTCCTCTGGAGACCTACAGAATTCTGTTCCTTTCGTGCGTACAGATAATAGTCACCTATCAAATCAGACTTCAGTGCATCCAACTGTATCAGCTATAAAATCTGAGAATAATTATTTAACACCTCTTTCTCAAAGGAAGTTATCCTATGCATCCAGTCTAGTGCAATCGATGGAGAATCCTCATGAACCTTCTTCTGTTTCAGTAGAGTCGCAAGTACGTCTTTCTGCAGATAAATTTGAAAATCGCAGTGTTGTTGGAGTCAGCATGGTTAAACCGGGAGAATTAGGTTCCTCAAATGTACTGGAGGGATCATCCATGAGTTCAGGTTTGGATGATGTTTCACCAGAAGCAGCTAGTTTTCGGCATCTTCAGCTTGTCATGGAACAGGTATAATGTTCTTTCCAAGATCTTATGTATATTCTTCGATTTATTTCTTTACAAATGTATCTACTGACATAACTTGATCCTGAGAATCATAATTTATTTCTCCCATTTTATGCTGACAAAAGAATGAGCTATATGTGAGTATTGTGATGGTTGTAAAGAGGTTCAACCCAGATTTTTTTCCCTTCAGGATTATCAATAAAAAGTTTGAACTCTTAGAAGGAATGGCTATGTACTCACCTTCAGAATTTGAATGCTTGACTTAATGCCTGACTATATGTGAGCAGCTTCTTTTGTGTATGCATTTTTGAGGCAATGGAGACACTACAAGAACTATTAAATGTGCATGTATAGTCCTAAGGTTTTTCTACTTTTTTTCCCCTTTTTTTTAAAAGGAAAAAGGCAAAACACCAACTCAGCCTCAACGGATTTTCAAGCTCCACTAGGGAAGGCTGATGGGGGTTTGGATTCCCCAATCGTAAATAAATGAATTCAAACTCATGAGAACAAGAGGAAGGGTTGCAAATTCTAATAAAGTTAGTTTGAGCAGTTTTACTTGCCTGAATACAAAGAGAACTTGAAATACTTACTCAGCAGATGAGAGCAATTTTATTTTCTGCGGAGAAGATCATGACTCTCTCCAAGTGCACGTAACTGCCCCATCGCTGAAATACATCAAGTGACATGCTAATTAAATTCAAATAAAAGTTTAATGGTATGAACGGTTACAGGTCAGGTTGATTAAAATGACAAGGAAAATGCGTTGAGATAGTGTTTAGAGTTTCATAAGGTTTGTGTTCTTATATACTGTGAAAGCTGGTTGATTAAAATGACAAGGAAAATGCATTGAGATAGTGTTTAGAGTTTCATAAGGTTTGTGTTCTTATATACTGTGAAAGCAGCGATTTTACTGTGTTCATGTCCTCTTACATATATATGACTACCTTGAAAATGATTGTGATTACCGTCTTTGATTTAGTTGGACTTGAGGACAAAGCTATGCATAAGGGATAGTCTGTACCGTTTGGCTTGGAGTGCCGAACAAAGACATAACCATGCAAACCCCAGTAATAGTTGGGGCGATGACAGAGATGCCAATGGAGCACTGATGGCTGAAGGAACAAACAAGTATGTCATTTCATCGATTTCATTGTTATCTGAATTTGTTTTTGTTACCCTTGTTTAAGATGAAATACTGTTCTAAGCCCTTGGTAATGTTACACTGTGCGTGAGTTTCAACTGAGCTAGATGGGGAAACCATTATTTCTGCTGAATGAACCACTGTCATAGACTAACGTAAATAATTAAACGCTTTCCTTCTAACACTTTAAATTTTTATATTAGATGGTTCAATAGTTTAGGAACCAAGTGTTGGTGCCACCAGTTTATGAAAATTGTGCACTTATTGTGCCTTTTCATGTGAAAATGGGTCCAACCTACACATGAGTGGACGTTAAATTTAAATAACTAAATGTGTTCTCTCTTTAACAGTTTAGATAAGGTGTTTGAACAACCACTGAGGAGCCCTTTGTTTTCTAGACGGGACTCCTCAACTTCTTTTGACCTCATCTGTTGACTTCTCTCTTAGGTCCGCTGGATTTATGGATATGGAAACCGATACGAATCCTGTAGATCGCTCGGTGGCGCACTTGCTGTTCCACAGGCCCTCAGACTTGTCCGTGAAACCTGCCCATGATTCATTGGCTTTCAAGTCACCTAGCACGGTAAGGTTTTCAAAGCATGCAAATTGATCACAAAGCTGTGCATTATCAGCCTTTTCAATTTCTTGACGGAACTTGGTTAGCCTATATATCATGTATTGATGTCTCTTGAACAGGTTCATGGATCTATAAATAGCCCCCATGTAGTGCCTCAGACAGTACTTAACCATGAAGAAAGCGCTGTTGAAACAGAGAAAAAAGGCTGATTGCCTACTACACCTAAGAAACAGCTTCAGCGAAATATGTGATGCTCTTTTGAAAACACCTTGTTCATGATTATGTATAAAATATTCAAGCCACTCATCATAGATACCTAATTTGTTACGTTACTCTAATATTGTATCCTCGAGAGTATAGTTTGCAATCTATCACGGTGCGAATCATTGTATTAGTTTCCACATTTAACTTTCCACATTTAACTGATTTACAGTGACGACCTCTGGGATGCAAATGAACCAGTTGCTTGATGGTGAACAAGGTATCTCGCTCCCTCCCTCCCGCTCTCATTTTTGCTCTTGTTTGATTTTTATTTTATAATAAATGATTTTGTGAAAAGTGATTTTTTTGGAAAATGTGGTTAAAAAGTGGGAAAGTTATTGGTCCAAGTGCAAAATTGGAGAATATATGATTCAAAATGAGTTTGACAAAAGTGAAAAGTCAATACAAAACAAGAATGACGCGTCTTTCTGTTTGACATTTTAAACTTGGATAATTCATGATGTTCAAATGAGTAATATTAAGTTGTATTGAAAATTACGCATTTGCACATGCAATACGTCTTTTTGGCCATATTGAGGTATGCATATTTGGCGCATTTTTAGGTACATCTATTTTTTCACGATAGACTCATGGAAAAATATTGATTTTGTTTTTGCACTTAGGTAGCGCTTTGTGTACATATCTATGGCCATATAGTATAAAATACAAATATACTTCCGGTCGTCATGCTAGTATATACCCATCTCAATGGTAGGTAGTCATCTTTATGGCTTGTTATGCCAATTTTTTTTATTTTTTTTCCCTTTATCATTGGTTTTTATTTCAAATTCAAGCAAGCTATGATATTGAATTTTTTTTTGCTTTACAATTCAAACTGATTGACCGAACTCAACCCGACTGGTTTGGGTTGGTCTTTGTAATAAAGGGTGGGTTCGCTTCAAGCTCCTTTTTGTCAAAATCCAAAAATCACCGACATCATCAAATGGGACAATGGTCCTCCACAGTCCTTTACTTTTCTCGAAGTTCGTCACTTATGCTGCTAATGGTTGCATCGAAATATTTCGAGACAATTTTACTTGAAGTCAACCCTACAATTAGGTTTCTTCTGAAGCTCGCAATTATTTCTTCTAGTATCATGGTGTTTATTATGGTGGTGATGTTGCAATTGGGGTACTTGATTTTCAAGGGCAAAGATGAGGTGGTGGTGGAGGAAGAGGAGGAGAATTCATTTGAATGTTTTTGAATCTTGGAAAGTCAAAAGTTGATCGGCCCATTCAAATCAAATCTATTCAAGGTTGATTGGTTTGGGTTGGGTTGGGTTTCAATCCTGGATAGGTTGGTTTGATTTAATTTTTCATCAAATCAAACATATTGGGTTAGGTTCGAGTTTGGTCCAAAATTGATCCAACCCAACCCGTCCTATTTTTTGGTTAGTAAGTTTTTAGTTTAAATTATAGATGGACTTGAAATTCCTAGTAACTATGAAGGCAAGTTGATAAAATGTGATTGAAAAATTGTGGTCCCATAAAATGTGTGATTAAAATTATTTATAGATTAAAATTTTAATTTTTATTAAACGGGGCTTAATATATTAAAATAATATATACCGTTTTATACAAATTAACTATTGTTTGTACACATTAATTGAGCGATTTATTATTTTATACGTGTGATTTAGGAAAATAATACTCCTTTGAAATATTTGAAATTACTTTACAGTTCCTATATTTAGAATATGTTGGAAGTTATGATTAATTGAGATATACATCAAAACACAGGCAAATTAGTACATAATTAGGATATCCGTGGCTGATTTTGTTCAGCTTCGACCCTTTTGTAATTATCCTAGTGGTGTGGCATGCATTATATTATTAATGAGAAAACCTCTTGATTCTTTGCCATTTGTCAATTTTAATTTTTAAATTCCCCATTCGCATTTTTTGGCTTTTCGAGTGTGAGATTTGTTGCAAACTGGACACGAATATTAACTTTGGATGTATATATAACTGTGAAAATACAAAAGTAGTGGTGGTATGAAGTATATTGTCATGTCATTCATCCAATGGATTTTGTTGCTTGTACATAAAAAATAAGGAAAATACTATGTGGTACAAATAGAGGTGTCCATAATGGACACTTGTGTCTCCCCATTGGGGGGAGCCGGGTGGGCCCGGAGTCCCCCCAATAAGGGGGACAAGTGTCCCTTATGGACACAACCCAAAAAATAAATTGTACAAAAGTGATCGTCGAAAATGATGCAAAGGGAAAAGATTGGATGAAAAAATTAATTGTATTTTAAATAGGGAAATGATAGTGTTTCATGAGGCATCATGTAATTTATTATGTAAATTTTGATGTACATGTAGTAAGATATTTCTGGAACTGGGCTCATCATGCACATTTAAATTGGGAAAAGCTAGACTAGATAAGGGCAAGACGAACAATACCATCTCTTCTTTAAGGCCATGTTTGATAGTATTTCTTTTTCATGAAACTATGAATTGGTTTTCCATTTTTCACATTTTTGTTTGTTTGATAGACAAATTTTTTTTGGCAAATGGTTTTCCACCGAACCCATTTTTTGATTATTTTTCTTGGTTTTTGAGGAAAAAATTTTCCTACCATTTTGGTGGGGAAAAACTTTTTCTAGGCAACTTTATTTATTTATTTGACAATGAAAATAAATTTTATTCCCAATTATAATAAGTTATATTTCTTTAATGGACAATTTTCAAGGAAAATAAAGTCAAACGAATATCAAAAGATCCAAAATTTCAATATTTTTCAGGTGAAAAATTATGCCAATCAAATACAATTCTCAGTAAAACAAGTTTTAGACAATTCAATTATTTGAAATTCATTTTCTTTCCACCCAAATTTCATTCTTGCAATCAAAAGTCCTATAACTGAATTTACCAGTTTATTGACTTGTGAAATGAGAGCCACTTTTTGTGGTGCTATAATTACTAATAAATTTTAACAGCAGTTTTTAGACAAAAATAGAAATTGAGAAAATATCAGGACTTACTGGGAACATTCATATTGAAGAAGAATCTAGGAGTACCCCTGCCAAATACCTACAAAGTACTAAATCTAACCCATACTAATTTGTTTCTACCTTTATGTAGACATGATTGGTAGTAAAAATGCTGTACTGAAAGTCATTTCAATTTTAGGTGGGCACTGAATCAAGATGCTATGTCGTAACCAAAAATGTATGTATCTGACAAATTGAAAATCTTCCAATTCTCATTGCACATTTGAACAATCCTTTCTGTGGGACACAGTGGTTGGTGTCAAATAAAGATCCTTCCCCAAGCCCCATTGCCCGCCATTTGATTTGAAAATGTATAGATGGAAGTATGAGTTTGGTCAAGAATTGAAAATACTTTATATGACAGTTGTTAGCATGCTACACACACCCAAAAAAAGGAAGAAAGATTGAAAGAGAAAAAATGGAAGAACCCGGGGCATCGCCGTTTCCTTCACTTCCTTTGAGGTGGGAAGTTCAGAGCTGGGAAGCGTTCAGCAACCACATCCTCGATCTAACAATAAGGAATGGAAATTTAGCTTGATTTTCGAAGTTGATAAAGAGTGATTTCAGCGAGTAAATGGAATATGTTATTGGAGAATCATATAAAGTACGATGCTTAGACTTGAGTTGATACTTTTTTTCATAATCAAGATCTATTCATTTTCCTTTTATGTGACATAATATTAACGCCTACATTACTTGGCTGAGATTTCACCAGCCCTCCTCTCTGATATGATATCATCTCCAGGCATGTTCACGGTTGCTGGAATGGTGGATTCATTCATTTACCATGGTTAGAAGGCATGGTAAACAGAGAATGCACTGAATCATTATTGATTATGCACATTTATCCTTGTTGACCTCACCCCTGAAGCTGAGAATGATGCTTGTTGGGTAATGTCTGGTTCTGTAATTTAGTTTGATTAGTCATGCTGCGGGCAAAGCTAAGAACCCTCCTCCTTCACTCGAGTTTTGATGTGCGATCTCGTTAATATTGTATTTTGTGGAAACTGTAGATGTTTTACTTTCTGAAAGTAGACATTCTCATTTGAACTGTGTACCCTACCTTAGAGCATTGCCACAACATAGAAGTCAGTCATAGTTTATGTTTGGATATTATGTGCTTTTGAACAATAAATATAACATAAAATTTTGGGAGTAACGAAATCTAGTATAAATACTGAAATAAGTCACCGAAAGACTAGACTGAACTCACATAAAATTCATGCTTTACTTAAATTGACGAAGTTAAACATAATTTACTACGAATTTTTTCTATCGAATTATTTTCAACCCGTAATAACATTTTCCTACTTTTTAATCATACATTCTTCAAAAATCATTTTTTTTTTTTTTAACTTCGAAAAATCTCTTCCAAACAAGTTATAAGAAACAAATAAAGAATTAACAAAGAATAATGTCATGTTACAAGGAATCTCCAATGTCAAAGTAATTTTCAAGTGTACACGTGAAAGATCAGTCTCGTTCCTTATTTTCCTCAAATGAAGAACAATATTATGGTGTCTAAAACAAAGGAAGAACACTCATAATACTTTTGAGAAAAATAAATTTTCTGCGTTCATATGCAATTAGCAATGATGGAGTAATAGAAGGTAGGGAATCATCTGTTAGAGAGATTGATCCAATGACAAATCTTCATCTTCTGAGTCAACGATCACCTTAATATCCTCAACCCCTCTAAGAACCTCAGCCATGTCAGGCCGTTTTTCAGGAGATTTTTCGCAGCATTTCATGGCAATCTGCATCAGTCTGAGCATTCCATGATTGGCACTTCTTTGAGCAGCTATTTCAACGTCAAATATCTCAGCTGTCCATTCCTCTCTAACTGCACGGTTAACCCAACTGCAGAGGTCTGCTCCATTGGCCTCTTGTGGGGCCGAATGGGTCGGGATTCTCCCGGTCAAGAGTTCCAGAAGGAGGCAGCCATAGCTCCATACATCAGACTTTTTTGATACTCTTTTGTAGCCTTGAAATTCTGGTGATTTATAGGAAACCATGCGTCGAGTTGCTATAGGAAGTGCTATGAGTGATATTAGGCCATAATCTGAGACTAGAACTTTATCATTTTCATCAAGAAGAACGTTGGATGATTTTAGATTTCCATGTGGAGCAATGGTTTGTGATCTTATGGTCAAGTGTAGATATTCCAAAGCACGAGCAATGCCACGAGCAATGGAAAATCTTGAGCTCCACTGGAATCTTACTCGATTCCGGGTTTCTCTTCCTCCTTCAGAATATGTAGAAATCAAAGATCGTTAGATGCACACCATCTAAATCATTTAGATGACCAGTCTTATATATTCTCTTCACAAGTATAGATTAGTAAATTAAACATTTAAAATCAGGTTCAAGCCAAGAAATTCAAGACTCTTGCTCTATATCAAGGGTTTGAAGAAGCATCAGAATATGGATATTAAACGGGGTGCAGATATAAACATTTATGGTCCTGGATGCTGACTGTAAAAAGCTTATAGTTATCGAATACATGAAATCAAGGCAGAAAATTCACCTCATGAAAACATGGATGACATGTTTTGTTGGTGGGACCAGACTCCACTCGATTCAATTCGATTGAACATGATTACAGAAGAACAAGAGGTAAAAACGTACCATGAATGCGGTCATGTAAGTTTCCATTGGATGCATATTTATACAGTAACAGCTTCTCATCTCTGGAGTAGTAGTAGGCAAGAGGAGGAAACAAGTTGGGGTGTTTCTTATCAGCAATGGCATGTACATATTTCACAAATTCATCACTGCTTAGAGGTTTCAAATCCGTTAGGCGCTTCACAACAACAGCTGGTCCAGTTTCGAGCATAACCTTATAGCAGTTTCCAAAATTTCCATCGCCTAAACCTTCCGCAGATGCTTTAAGAAGATCATCAAGCTCGAAATGTGTCCCCTTTTTATCTAAGAACATAAGCTTCCCTTTGTCTTCTTCTCCTCTAGGAACACTATTTTCCATGGAGTTATTTGTAATCACTTCTCTTTTTTCTTCAACAACTTCGACTGAGTTCCTTCTCTTCATCTGCTTTTTGAGCTTCTTATATTTCTTGTAGTAAATAATGAAGAATATCAAAAGTACAACAAGAGCAATCACATTTACCACCACTAAAGTGGCTGAGAAAGTATGATTCTTTTTATCACTATTTGAAGGATCAGATAAATCATTTAAGCTGCTAGTGCAGGCTGTAGGAGTAGGTGCACCACACAAATCTTGGTTACCAACAAATGAAGAAAGGCCAAATGATTGAAGAATTCCAGTTTCTGGTATTTTCCCTGAGAGATTGTTATAAGAAACATTGAATTCTCTCAACCTCGACTGGTTAAAACCCAGTATTGAACCAACAAGATTGTTATCTTGCAGTTGCAAAGATTCAAGGGAATTCAGTCCCAAAAGAGAAGATGAGATTTCACCATCAAACCTGTTTGCGGACAAATCAACTTTTTTCAGTTTCGAATTATATGAAAAGTCCATCAAATGCCCTGATATGGAATTGTTCTTGAAACTAAGGACTGATAACTCAGCAAGATTGACTAGTGCATAGGGCTCAATTTTTCCAATGAGCCCCATGTTTTCCAAACTTACCCCGGTGACTTTACCATTGATACACTGGATTCCGATCCAGTTAGTGGTGCTATTTATATAGCACTGAATGCCAGACCAGTTTCCCTCAAGAAATGAGTTCTTGAATCCCTTCTTGAGAGCCAAAAGCGCGTCTCTCTCATCTCCATGGAAACTGTTCTGAGAATCCTCGGCTATTGCACGATTGTTTAGAAGAAGAAAAGCAATAATAAGGAGATAATTGAAGAACTTAGAAGAACACATTCTCCAGATTAATGAACATCACATGTTTAGACTCTATACAAATAGAAGCATAAGGTTCTTGTAATTGATAATTTAGATGGTTTAGTAAATATTCCCCTGAAATTCCATGACAGCTTTCAATTTTTATTTTAGAATAAAACAATAAAATTTGGAGAATTTTGATTGTAGTATCCTAGATGAGAATTCTAGGATTCCACAAAAGACCATCTTGTGTTTCTTTTTTCTCACGTCTTAGTTATACTTTTCCTAGGTTTCGTGTCATGTTGTACTTATCAATTCCTTATGCTCTTATCTAAAGACACGTTTGATACAACATCAAAGATCTCACAAAAAACTGTCTTCATGCAACCTTGCTGCATGAACAGGCTCAACGACAGAATTTTTAACAGGGGACACATGTCATTTGTTCATTGGACAGTTAGAAAAAAAAAGAGCATCCGTACAGGTGCTGCCTGTCAATAAATCCTATCAAAATTTCGCATTCAAGCAGCATTATTCGTCTTCGTGACATTTGTATTGTGCTAGAAATGGACCTGTGGCCTGTGGAATATTATTAAAAAAATATTAATTTCCTTTCAAATTTAACTGTTGAAGACGGACAACAAATTTATAAATAATTCCATTTTCATCGATGAAACGTACATAAAAATAGAATATGAAACAATTAGAGTCATTTCTTCCTTCATATTCTAATTTCAAATTAAACACAACTTAAAAATTATGAAGACGATAATCAGAATCCCATTCTTGACGGCCATTGTGTTCTTGCCTGAAAATTTCGTTAACTAACAGGAAAAATTATGAATATACACTTTCAGAATTGTTTCTAATGCACTGATGGGTCTAAAAAGCCATTTCTTCTCTACTATTTAAAGAAGATGAAATGGTCTGTGTTGAAGCATTTGTGTCTGTTAAGAACCAACACGAAACCATGCACAATTAAGAATATGCCCTTTTAATACGCATCTTTACACGACAAAAAAAGAAAAGAAAAAATCTTTTCAAGTTCAAAATAATTTCTTCTTGTTTCTTTCGCTAAAGCCATTCCAGACAGTCATTGGTGCAAAGAATTTTTAATGATGCACGCATGCATGTAGTGGTACCAATCGAGCCGGATCAGCATGGTATGGTAGCAAAGAGGCCCGGTAATGCCGCTTGCCGGCTCAGGTCATCTGGAGAGGAAAAAGAATAGTACCGGAAAATATAAGTTGAATTTGTTGGGTGCAATTTTCGAGACCATATGCATCAAAAGGGTCTCAAGGATTGCAGAGAATTAATCTCTGAATAAAAAAACTGCAAAAAGAAATATGAAGAAGAGATGTTTATGCGAGAGAACTTGAGAGAGTAGAGCGAAGGAAAAATGGCTGCTATATTTGTTACAACTTATTGATGACTAAAGATAACATGGTAGGTTTAGATCAACTTAAAAGGAAAGTTTAACGGTGTGATTGCTGGAAATTGAATCAAAATACAAAGTAATTGCGTTATCCATCCTAAAAATGTGTGCCACCTTCGAAAATCTTAGTTCCTTAATTGGTTGCTGAGGTCGACCAGTCAAATTATCATGATGCATATGCCACAACTATGGTATCGGTCAATGATAACCTCATATTGGATAATCATCACTTGCTTAATAGGTTAAAAATTAGGTGCTGACATCATAGTCACCATGTGTCATTCTAAGAGTGGTTGGTGGGACTGTGTGACGACAATTATGAATCATGATGTTTTTGCTAATTACGATAGGAATTGACCAAGCTAGTCTCAATAATTTTTAAGTCCGATCTTGTGGTTTAGTACAGGAACTTTCAGTCCAAGCTCTTTACTCAATGAAGTGTGAGGTCGGACACCAAAACAACTCAACTCATGTTCCATTTCGCTGGTACAAGCCATGCAAGCTCAAGTCATATCATCTGCTGGATGAAATGTGTTGGAACCATTTTCAGTTTAATGGTACACTCCTCAATTACATGATGAATGAAATGAAATTTCACATTAATTTATCAACGCGACTTCCATGTAAAACGGTATTCCTACTCATATGTTGGGTTTGTTATGCACGGAGAGATTATTTTTCTTCAAGATACATCAATTACTTAATACACCGAGATTTTTTGTTGCTAACGATGAGGAAAATTTACAAAATATATCATTTATATAGTGTTTTTACACTTTCCATACTACATTTAACGGTATGGTAACAAAAAATAAACTAAAATATTCATAATTGAAAATAACAAATTACTGTCTTTGTATTATAATATGTAATACAACAAAAATGCTAGCCCACAAAGGACTTGGGAAATGAAGGTTATAGCCAAGAGAAACTAACCACAAAGGCTAAGCAAGAAGGTAATGGACTGGATCTCCCAAGTAGAGAGCACAAAGCCAGTTGAAGAAGAAGACGGTTCTTCCCTCAAGCAACAAACAGCCGTTCCTTTTTTTCCAACGAGCAATAGTGATGGACA
>CAIGRB010162965.1:5367-15967 GCA_903798255.1 Fraxinus quadrangulata
GAGTTCGAGCGTTTAGTTGTCCTCGAGGTCATAACCATATCATTACTTTATTGTTCGTGTCTTACACGTTAATGAACGAGCATGAAGAATTAAAACTAATTTGTGGTCGGGAAATACACTTTAGAAACATATTAAAACTAGATTGTTCGTGCTCTGACCGAGCATGGTGAATAAAAATAGAAGCAAAATCAAGGAAGGTCCTAGTCAAGGTCATTATCTGGGGACTTGGACACCTCTTCTACGTCCTCGTCATCTTCTTTGATCATGGTGCCCTCGGATGACGAAAGTTCGAGCCCCTCAATGACCTCAGAGGAAGGCGTCAGGTCATTGGGATCGACATCGGGCAGCCTGGAGTGAAGAAAAGCCCGGGCCTGTTTAAAGGCGTAATTGTAGGACCCGAGAGCATAGTCGCCCCTCATCGTCCCGAACTCTTCTGACTTCTTAAAGTCCTCCACTGCCTTCAACCGAGCCTCATCAAGTTTAGCCTCGAACTCCTTGGTCCTGTGCTCAAGCTCGGCCTTATAATCCTCGACCTTATCCTTGGCCATTCTAGCCTCGTCTCGAGCTTGACAAAGGTCGGCCTTCAGCTCACCATTTTCTATAGCTCGTCGAGCAGCAGCAGCTTCGAGTTCAATGATGTGATGGACTCGACGATCTAGCTCGTCCTCAAGTGTGGCCACTTTACTTGCTCCATCATCCCCCCTTAATGCTAGGGCTCGGGCGACGGAGAAAGCCTATAAAGGAAAAAGTAAGGTTAAGGTCGGGATTCATGCATAAACCAAAATTGGAAAATAACAGGAGGTTGAGATACCTTCATTGTCAACGCCTCGACCACTCTCAAGCCCTCGCTGACGTTGTGGCCTTCCCCCCTGAACTTTTCAAAAAGCTCGACCATCAATGTACATTTCTCGACCCCTTCTGTCGAGGACAATGGTATGGTCATGTCATCATTGAGTTCGACGACTACGGGATGGCTCGGGACCTTTGGTCGAGGCTGTTAGGATATTGGGGTCATCACCCCTTGATTCGACGTCTCTCTCCCGACCCCGGAGACCTCACCGGGACCCTTCCTTGCAATCTCAGGAGTCCTTTCCCGTGGTGTCTTCTTCATCTTCTTCCCCGCTTGCTTAGCCGGTGCGTTCCTCGATTTCTGGTTCGCGGCCCAGCGAAGGTCAGAAGGGTCAAAAGCCATTTCGATTGCTGCACCAAATACGGAAGACATTAGAACGAGGACTAATAAATCGAGCAATAAAAATCAAAATTAAAAGTGCTCCTACCCTTGACGCCCTTCACATTGGCTAGATCAAGGACGTCATCCCCGAGGATATCGTCCATGCTGTACGCTAAAGGTTCGAGCTCGACCAAGCACTGTCTATCCATCTCTAACACCTCAAAATATGTCTATCCCTCATTGAATTGCTCGGTGCTCAGAATAGCCCATCGAGGACTGAAAGGATGGTCGAGGTCTTAGGGTGGGATAAAAAAGAACTTTGACTTCCATCCCTTAAGGGAGCTCGACATTTTGGGGACTTTGAATTCACCCCGGGAAGATAAGTAAACGAAACGGTTGAAGCCCGGGAGTATCTTCAACTCGAGGGTCATCCTGAGCAGGTCTAACCTCGGTACTATGCCTAAATATCTACAGGCAATAAAAAAGTAAACGAGCAACCTCTACCCATTAAGGACTAGTTGCCCGAGGCACATATCGTGCTCGATCAAGAACTCTAGGAAAAAGGGGTGGAGAAGCCACCTAAATCCCCCCTTGAGTGCTTCTCTATAAATGGCTATCTCACCATCTCGAGCACTAGTTACCCTATCATTGAGCCCCGGTAGGCGAACATCACACAATGGCATTAACCCAAATTTACGAGCTATTCCAATCACCTCGTGAAAGGAAAGAGCAGGGTGGCTATCTACGGGGATGGCAAAGAGAATAAGGGAATGGCCTTCCTCGGGCATTGAGCCCGAAGCTAAGGAGCTACTACTACCAGACATTTTTTATAAATAAAAAAGAACTTAAATTATCTCAAGGGCACGAACACTTACCTTAAGCATATACCCGAGGTGGTCCAAGGATGGATGAAGAGTGAAAAGCGACAAATAAGGTGGGGTAATGGGGGTATTTATAGGATTCTGAGAAGGCCAAAGGTCTCTCGATCTTAGCCCTCCATCCCATGCCACGTGGTAACCATCCAACCAGGGTAATCATTGTGTACGATTATCGAAGCCACGTGTCACTGTCACATGCCCAGTTGTCACCCCCGCTCCGTAAAGGACGACCTGTCCCTAAACCTGATCAGTGTATTCCAAGCCCGATCAGTGTATTCTAAGGCTAATCAGTCTATTTTAATCCCGATCATTCAACCCATTGGCTGGTCAGTCCATTCAGTGACTGATCAGTGTATTCCAAGGCTGATCGATCCATTTTAAGGCCAATCAATCTCCTTGATGATCAACTCCAAAGGCTGTACGACCCATTTAAAAAGCTGATCGAGCTCACGAAGAATAACAGTTCCTTCTAAGTTGGATGTGCATCACATCCCATAGCCTCGAACATGAGGCTCTGGCATGGATGCACGGGGGCCAGTGATAATAACCTCATACCCTATCGCCCGATCATCTTTCCCGAGGACTTCCGGACCCATTAGATCACCTCCCGCATGATACTCCTCGGGTGCTCCCTCCTCGGGCTCGGGTACCCGTGGCACATAATCTTTTTCTCGAGGTTATCCCTTGGATCTCGTAATGCGCGAATCCTCGATTTACTGGGACTTACCTCAGGACAAGCTTAATTCAATCCAAGGTAACAGAATCCTACCACTAAACCTTATTCTAAGAGGATTCTCACACCAGAATTCCGCCCCCATTCAAGTACGTGGGTAACATAAAACCTATTGTGTTGTGACTTCCAATCACACTAGGACTCCTAGGAATTCCAACACTGTAACTCCTACGAATCTCAACATCATGATTCTACTAGGACTACACTACCAACATCTATAAATACATCATCCAAATTCACTGTTGAAGGTATGTTTTTCACCTAGTTTTTCAGCATATATATTTCTTTTAAAAATTCTCTCTCTGACTTAAGCATCGGAGGGGCGACGATGACAAGTTCATTATTAAGGTAAGTTTTAACATAATTCACAGCATATATATATTCTCTCAAATTCTCTCTCTAACTTAAGTATCGGAGGGGCGACGAGGACACACCTCGACGCCTTTGTTTCAGGTACTGGAAGGTCTCGTCCGTACTCATTCTCAGTCGCCAGGCTCGAAAATCAAAAGGTACGATTTTTGGTAGCATCAAATGCGCATCTCAAGTTTGAGTTGCAACTTTCTTTTTCAAATTTTTCTAGCTAGTATTGTGACAATGATTCTTTACGTATCATGTTTTAAAGGATAGTAAATAATGTGTAATGCTCAGGATATGTTGTTGATTCTGAGTTTGTATGGCACTTAAGATGCCTTAGGGTAAGTTTGGAGGATTATCTTTTGCGCTTAGGGCCGAATATTCAGTAGGATAGTTCTCCTCACTTGTCCCAACATATTCTCCAGTGTTTGCACTCCCACGAGGAATCTAAATAAAAAGGCCGAGAATAAAAAATTGTTTTAAAAAACTTGTTCTTGTCTACTCTAGAACCCCCGTTGCTTTGTCTCCTTCTAGACTTGACCATCTGCTTTCAAACCGCACCTTGTATATCCCCTCGTCTGCTAAATCACCCCGCTTGGCTTTTGGTTTTCTAGGTCAATATTTATTGGATTAGTTCGATTTGATTTTAGTCCTTTTTTTTTTTTAATAAAAGAAAGCTTTTATAATAGGAACATTTAAGATACTCTATATTGAAGTGAGTTTTTCAAATTAAAAATTAGAAAGTATGATTATTTTTCACAATGTACATTTCAAGATGATCATTTCGAAAAATTCCCCATTTACTCTTTTTTACTTTGTTTTCTGTCAAAGAGGGTTTAATATAGGGATGACAATTCGAACTATTAAAATCGAAAACCGTGGTTAACTGTACTGAATTGGGCGAAAAAATCGAACCGATAGTGCAATGGAGGTGGTTATAGTTTTGATTTTAATGGCCCGATTCGGGGCGGGTATGGTATGGTATTTAGCAACGGTATCCCGCTCCGAATCAATTACCCATTTAAAAAATTAATTGGACAATTGGATTTTCTATTATTATTTCTCAAAATTAATTGGGCAATTTTGACAATTGTGTTTCCCCAAAAATCTGACTCAATTAACATTACTAGAAAACTATTTATTAAAAGGCCAAGCCCAAAATACTTCCCTCCATAATTTACCCAAATATAGAATCCCGCTTTTTATATCATATTTTGTTATTTTCCTAAATCTCGTTTTTCAGCCTCTATACTCTTCCCTGCATCTCTCTCTTTCTTTTCCTTACTAATTCTTTCTTTCTTTCTTTCTCTTTTCAGCAAATCACCCTTTATCACTACGGATTCATCTCGAATTTTTCAACTTTTGCCTGTTAATTCTATCCTTATCTGTATTCTGAAATTTTTTGTTAGTAGTGAAAGAAATTTGAAACATCTTTGTTTTGAATCGGGAGATTTATGAAGATTGTTTCTCCTTCGATTCCTTAAGAAGGTAAAAATGAAATTCCTTTTCGATTTATTATATCTACTGCAACAAATGACCCTCTCCAAATTAGGGTGTAAGATTTCTCTCAACATCAGTTTTTTTTTTTCAATTATATGATTATTTACTTTGTCAAGTGTTATATGTTATTCGGTATTTTGTAGGTGTACAGGAGACGTCAAATTTTGTAAAAATGATTTTATTATTTATATAGGTGTGATGACGATGAATTTGATGGGGTCATCTATTTTGTTAGGTGTTCTCCTTCTGGTAATATGTATACATTATAAAAAAAATACTATTAAAAATAATACATTATAATTAATAAATTTATTGCATTTTCACTATAACCATGACTGAAACCTCAATTGATGTGTTTTATTTTTCATGTAATCAGATGTCTTGCCATGGATCGACGTCTTCTCTTCCGACTCCTTTCGCTTCGTGCTTTGAACTGATATTCATGGTAGGATTTATTGTTTTATATTTTTTATTCATGCACTTTTTTTTATTGCTAATTTTTTTCTTTATTGTGTAGAAAATTCTGCTCATTCATCATACTCTGGAACTTGTGCAAAGTTTAGTGAGGAGGATATTGATGAAGAAATACATTTTTTTTTGTTTAAATCTTCAGTTAAGACCTTTCTTGATTAGGTAGTATGGTTGTATTATTACTCTAATTACATTTCTTATTTACTATATATGAATCAACTTTGAGTCTTGAGTCTTGACCTATGCTAGTAAGAGTTGTGAGGAAGAATGAAGATTGACATATGCTTGTAAGAGTTTTGACCTATGTTGATAATATTATTTATTAAATTCGAATTTTTCATTTGGAAGTTGGGATATTGTTTGTATTTTCATTTGGGATATTGTTTGTTAAATTATCTTAATATTGTGTTTTTGTTTTTATTGACTTTTCTTCATAATTTTTTTTTTCAATTTGACTGTTGGACTTATAAAAAATAATATATTTTCGTGGTTATTAACCGAACCGAATCGAACCGAGATATGAACCCAGCCGAACCGAACCGACTTACGTGGTTATGATATAACTACAAATTTAGTGGTGTAGTTATGGTTTTGATCGAACCGACCCCGAACTGAACCATTGACATCCCTAATTTAATACTTTCCCCTACAAAACCCTCATAATAGGGGAGGATTTTTTTGGCCTTTTTTTATTCACACGAATCTCACTCTCATACGAGTATCCATAAATAAGGGTGTCATTTTCTTTGAGGCAAAGAAGTTTAATTGAATTAATGATCTTTTAAATTTATGTCAAATCAATTCTTAAGAATTTGTTAATAATATTACACTTCACATTTTACGTCTCATTTAATAATTTATTATTTACTGGATAATGAAGGTTTGTGTTAAGGTTTTCCATATTGTCTCTCATTATGTTATTCTACTCAATAATTTTTCGTTTTAATATATTTATCTCATAATAAATAAATTATAGACAACAAAAATAGATTCTTAAAGGAACGTGAGTTGGATGCTGATCTATTTATTGAGTTTGGAAGATGTCATGACATAGGTTTGTTAGGATATTGTCTCCCACTTGAAAATACAAAAAATTATTATCAAGAATATTATAGAAGCAAGAAATCATTTATTTGTATACATATAGACAAAAAATGCAAAAAATATATTGTTTTGTTGTAAAACTATAAAATATATTGATGATTATGTTATCTTATCGTCATGTATAGATAAGTTTTATCTAATTTAGAGAGTCTATTTTATTTCAATTGTAACTTTTATCAAGAATATTATAGAAGCAAGAAATCATTTATTTGTATACATATAGACAAAAAATGCAAAAAATATATTGTTTTGTTGTAAAACTATAAAATATATTGATGATTATGTTATCTTATCGTCATGTATAGATAAGTCTTATCTAATTTAGAGAGTCTATTTTATTTCAATTGTAATTTTTATTTTGAACCCTATAAATACGGGTCTTAATACTCAATAAAATATACAACTGAGTTTTGACTTATTTATTTGTTCTCTTTTTCTCTATAGTTTATAATATTTTATCAGTACGATTCTCTCAAAATCGCGAATTAGTTAGAAGATAATAATTTTCATAAACATAAACATAATCATTTGTCACGTGTATCGAAATTAATTTGGTGACATATGAATCTTTTTATATACACTAGTACGGTGAACGTGCGTTGCAAATAGTAGTTACATAATTTTAACCTTAGCCAACCGTGCTCATAACATTGTGTAACCTAGACCAACCTCCATCGCTAGTGATTTAGCAATGACTAGTGTACAAAAAAAGTAAGATTTCATTATTTATAGTAGGCAAAACTTTTGCCGCAAATAACAAGAGCAATGAATGAAACCTTAAGTAGAGTTCTATACTATCATAGAAGCTTAAGGAAAGAATAAAAATAATTACCTATTAACCAACGGTCTTTTGGTCTCGAGACACGCCAGACTTTAAGAGAATTTCAAGATCAACTTTGCCGTGTAACAAGAGTCGTAGACTAAGATCATATGTGATGCTAGCAAATGCAACAAGGACAAAAGATATCACAAGATCACAACATGGAGTGTTTTCATCTTTCATTATAGTGTGAAATGAATTGGGTATGCAAAAAATTATATTATTCATTGTCAACTTAATGAATCAACTAGAAACAAACAGTTAAAAGTATACATATATAGGGCTACACCCTTCGATAACATTCCTTTAATAAGTAAGCTCTTGCTTGTTCCGTTAAATATCTCTCCTATCCATTCACATTAATATTTCCTATTACTTTGTCTTGTAGGGCATTTATATGTAGTACAAAGTTTTGTTAAATCGATATTTCAGGGAATTGAACAATAATAACAGTAACACTTGCCTTGATTGTAAACGGAAGTACTGAAGAGAACAAAACGGACTGCATACCGATGCATATAGTGTTGTGTTTAGCCTAAAAATGATGCAGTCCTCCTGAATATAAATCATTGATATGCAAATTTAATATGTTGACAAATATCACGATCTAGCATTCCATTTCATTTGTAGTTTTTTTCTTTCTTCTTTTGCAGGGACAAAATCGGTCCTATTCTGCTTGAATTTCTCAACTATAGCTTAAACCTGCATCACAAACGGTAAATGCAAAACAATGGCACAACAAATATGTGAGAAGCAAAAAATCTCAAAATTTTATATAGCTGAGCATGTTTTATCTTTCTGAGATGTAGGAAGTAGAAAGATGTTTGGCTGCAAAATGAGCATTCTTTGTTTTGATCAAAAGTCCAAGATGATTTTTCCACAATAATGCAGTATAATTTTTTGACGTAAACACTCTTTGAAAGTAATATCTATGAGTAACTAGAACAAGAAAGTAATTGTTTCTATAAAGCAGCAACTTTACCTTCCTTACACCAGATATCAACCTCAAACTTCAAAGGTCCTCAACATCAACATACTTCAAGTCAATGTTAAACTCTTGCATTCATTGCATAAATTTTTTCTCTCCTAAAGAGAAACCAAATGCAAGTGTATTTAGAAAAAAAACTTGTCCATGAGACATATTTGTGGTCCTTTTTCATGTTTGAGTTTAGATTAGGGAGAAAAACAGGGAACGAGGAAGAGCAACCAATAAACTGACCTTTCAGATTGGAAATAAATAATTATATACACATCTTCAGACGAACGTGACTGAAGATGTGGACATATTCTTCTACTTCTTCCCTTACAACTATTTTACAGGACTTTCTAATATCTAAACCAAGGGTTGGACCTGAGAATTTAGAGGCTTTAGGCGACTAATTATTATAAGGCCCTTCAACATAATCATTTTTTCACAAGCGTAGCAAAATTTAAATATTTAAATAATTAACAATTTTATATTAAAAAGAAGACTTTAAATTCAAAAGATAGAATAGCAAACTAAAACTTCTCTCCTACATTTAAATAATTAACAATTTACTGTTGAGCAATAAATTCAACAGTTAAGTTTATTTAATCGATTCCATAATTCCAAAATCCAACCTCCTACATTCACTAGTCAACGGTAAAGTTTGTTTAATCCAATTCTATAATTCCAAAATCCAACCTCCCACCACATTCACCAGTTTCATGTAGTCAATCTCGTTTTAGAATATAATTAAGCACAAATCAGTTCCAACACCACAAATCACTAATAGTTAACAATTGAAAATCAAATCGAAAACCAGTTCCAACACCACAAATCACTAACAGTTTACAATTCAAAATCAAATCGAGAAATCAGAAATTCAAATTTGTAAAAAATTTGGGAGAAAGACCCATATCAAAATGTTGGTACTGGTACCTTCGATTTTGAATTGGTGGGCTCTCTTGCAAGCTTGAGGACTGCAATTTCACAGGAATGGTCCGAAGGGAGGAAACAAATATGAAATATGGTCGGCAATCATAGGAATGGAGGAATGAACCAAATACCAATAATTCCAGGCGGCAAGCAATCAGGCACTGAGGCACAAACACAAGAAAAGCTTTCTAAACAAACAATCACAAGAAAAGCTCTCGTCCATTTTCTCGGTATTACAGATAAATATTCAATTGAGAATGCAAAACCAAAAGCAAACACATAAATTACATAATTGATATCTTACCCCAAATCTTGTAGTCCACCCGCCACCGTCCACCGGTGAGAGATTCAGAGACTCTTGATTCCTTGAAGAAGCCGTAAAACTGAGAATGAAGCTTCCGTGAAACTGAAAGTATGAAGGTGTGTTAAGCCTTAAAGGATTTGAGGGTTATACCATATTGGGCTTTTGGGCTTTTTTTTGTATTTTGGAAGGCCCCAAAAATTTGAGGCCCAAGGGAGTGGCCTTACTCACCTAGGGCCAGGGTCAGCCCTATCTAAACCCAACGATTGTTTAAAAAAATTATTAATTACATTTCTCTGTGAAGTTTCTCTTTGGAATCAATAACTTAAAAGGCACTAACCAGAGGCTGCATACGTTTCTCTCCAATAGGATATTGATAAGGATTTGGCATCGGCATGGAGGAAGAAGTAAACCACAGGATAGAACCAGGTGGTAGATCAAAAAGCGAGTCTAGTGTGGCCGCTACAATGGCCAACGAAAAACTCCTGATGTATGCATAATCTTTTGCTGGAAGAAGAAGCATATTTGCAACATTTGATATCCTAATGGCAATTGTTTCACTTTTAGTCAACTTATTCCTCTATTCCTGCAACCACAAAATAAAAATAAAAAAATGTGGTTAACCCTAGTATCACCTTGTTTACCTCTAGATATCTAACAAAAGATTTCATCAATCTAATGAACAAAGAAAATTAATTATGATTGTAAAGTATAAACATTTTGACATTTTAGTATTTTAGTACCTACCTTTCTTGTCCTGCATAATCTACCAAATAAAATCAAACAATAAAAGGAAAACACTGAGGAGAAATTAGCATACCATGATATACTTTTAATTTAGCACCCATCTTTGCAGCTTTATCAAGATTTTTAATTCAACATATTATCCACGATTTATGATTGATCATATTGGTCCATTAATCAAAAATTTTGATTTTTTTTTTCTCAGCTAAAGATATGGCCTTCTAGAAGTATACAAAAGTAAGAAAATGGATTAGGAAATTGTTAGAATTATTTGAATAACTCACAAACAAATTCAACAAAAACGCATAACATTTCTTTTATTACAAGGATGTTCTTATCTGGTAATGATACCACTGCATTTGGAGTTATGTGCTAAATTTTACTGAACCACCATAAACTTGTTTCATTATCCATTCTGAACTTCATAAAAGTACGTTTAGGGTCCATTCTTCAGATATGTGATATCTTTCTTTTCGAATAAGATCTCAATTCCAGCGATGATTTCTACATGACCTGATCAATTTGATCTGACACTTGTCATCTATTTTCATTGTTCAAATATTTGACAACACGAAAAATCATTGTTCAACTCTTTGACAGCATGAAAAAATCAAAAGCTAATAC
>CAIGRB010162971.1:8198-40037 GCA_903798255.1 Fraxinus quadrangulata
CTAGAATGTAAAGATGCTGTTGATGATCCCACCTCTTTACCCTTCAAAGAGGAGGCCATTTCAAACATCTTTTGAAGTTCTTCTGGTGGCATCTTACCCATCATTTCACTCGCGGTCTTAAGCATGTCAGGTGTCATGTCTGGTGAAACTGATCCAGTGCTAAAGCTGGTCATCGGGTTTTCCCCTTGGAAGGAGGAAGCCATTTGAAACATTTTTTGAAGTTCTTCAGGGGACATCTTGCCAATAATATTTGAAGCAGCCTTTACCATATCAGGAGTCATACCATCAACTCTCCCACCATTTATGGCAGACAAGGTTTCTGGTTCGGCTCGAGAAACAAAGTTTTGGAAGGATCTGCATGGACAGTGAAGAAAAAGACAGTCTTAACTGCATGCGTACCCAGATACTCATGTAGGACTCAGTTGGATATGGCACATAATTAGCTGAGGAATCGAACAAGGAATAAGAAGAATGACGGAGAGAACGAGCAAGTACACGTACGGCTGATATCACAACTTCAAACAAAGCACGAGATTTAATTTATCAACAGCATGATCACAGAAATCATGTATCACGTACAACAGCTTTCATATTACATATGCTAGGAATAAAAGTGACCTAAATTAGCACCCTTCTATGAAAGAAGGAACTTTAATAGTAGAAGATAAGATGTACTATAAATTCGGTATTGAACATAGATGAATTATCTTAAAAAAGATCAACGTGATAATTAACTGCCAGAGATACAGATTGACGTGCCTAAAAGGTCTTCTGCATGATGACATGGACATCTCAGAAATTTTCAAGCTGGCCATATTATAGATTTTATCAAATACATCCAAACAAATCCAAACACTAAAAAGGTATACATCTCATAAAAATCGAATCCTCTTGTCCAATGCTTTTCAGAAATAAAGAGAACATATGTATATGAAAAAAAATCAAGAATGAGAACATAAGGACAAACCTTATATATTCAGGATCGTCTTTTAGCGCCTCCAAATACTCAGAATTCATAGATAGAGGCTCCCTAAGGTTCTCAGTTGGACTTGTATAGCATTGACTGGTTTCTTGTGGGGGTGCAGAGTTTTCTGATTTTGAACTTTCATGTTTGTTGCAAGACACAGTTTCTTCTTCAGTTATTTCTTCAATGACCAATCCTATACAGGAAAAAAATAGAAATAACTAAAATAAGATTGAAAAACATTGGCAGTGCAGATGGATATATAAAAATATACAAATTATGGAATTCAATGTTCTAAAGAACGTAAAAACATACAAATACTAGAAAAAGGTCAAAAAGCAGACCTCTTGAAGGACGCTCACTGCCTTGTTCACTCAATCTTTCCTTCACATCCCTGTCACAGAAGTAAACAACTCAGGCTTTAAATTTTGGTGAGCAGATCTTGAAATTTTGGGGAAAAAACAAAGACCAAACATATCCAACAAATGGACAATGGGAGGAAAGAAAGAAGAAAGGTCTGGTTTTCAGTCACACACAACACATATATATATAGAACAAAAATACCAAGTTTACTAACTAAAATTCAGTACCTTAAGACGTTTGCAATAGTTTCATCTTCAGGAGAAACTTCATGAGCTTTACTCAAGTCAAACACTGCATCCTGGCATATACTCAAAGTCAGTATGACAGGAAAGAAAATATAAAATGGAAATAGCATTTTTTTTTTTTTATAGGTAATCATAAAATTCTATTAATCAAAAAGAATACACAAGAAGTGTATAATCAGTGTAAACAAGAAAGAAAATACATGAAGTTAGGCAACCCCTCTATAGGATTGCTAGTCGACGCATTAAACCAAGAATACAAAGTCAGAAAAAATCAGTGTAAACAAGAAAGAAAAGACACGAAGTTAGGCAACCCATCATGAAATAGCATTTGCAAGCAAAAGAAACAAAATTAGCAAACATGGTAAAACAATGAGTTAGCAGATACTTACTTCGAATTGCTTCAAATCCTTATATGCTTGACCCCTTCGGTAAAGGGCTTTGACATTCTTCGCATCATATGCCAAAACCTGCAGATCCAGAAGTTAATGTTTTCAATTTTATTCTGTATTGACTACGATAACCATGATTGCTCATCAAACACAGACAAGAACTGCGAATATATATATATAAATATCAGAGCATTCATGGACAACAAGCTTCCGCTAAAAAGTTAGTGATACCCTCAACCGGAAGAATAAACATATATTAAAGATTTAGTACTTGCTGACCCTAGTGCTAGAAAATCTTTTCTCCTGCAATATTACCAATTTTATATAGAAACTTGTGCCTCATCACTGTAGTAAAAATTTTACTGCGAATAATTGCACCTCCAAAGCACCTATAAAGCCAATGAGCAACCAAAAAAAGTTGTATGACCTAATTCAAGATTGAATTGACACACAATGACTTGACTAAGAGAAATATGTTATTCATACCTCCGTGCCTTCCCTGATACACTCATCATACTGCCTGGTTTTCAAGAAACATGACATCATATTAAGGGAGCATGCCAACAGGAGACTCCTGCTTTTCGAGATAGGAACATCTTTCAGGTTTTTCTTAGCCTAATATTGATCAAGAAACAAATGAGAATCTCAGAAGACAAAACTTCACTGCCAAGGAAAATCAACAAATACAACATAAATAGAAAACAAACAAAAATGCAAACTTACGTGTGAATATTTCTGCAGGGCCTCCTTGTACCTGCCCTGACTGTGAAGTTCATTCCCCTGCAATCACATAAATAGTCAGATAAGTACTTAGTACCAAAAATATGTACTACCATGTTCGTAACAAAATGTGGTGGATTTATACATGCAAAAGAAAGTACTTCCATGCTAATTATTCTACCTTGCTTCCAACCAAACACACAGATCTCAAATTCAACAGGTATTCTAAGGAATAATTACCAGAGTCCCTTTAATCGCACAAACATATGCATACATGTATTAGATCTCAGTGGAGTTTTCCGATTATTTGTTAGCTTTAACATAAAATTATAGGAAAGAAAAGTAAAGTGGATAGTGTAGAGAAGAAGCTTTGATACACAAAGAATTATGAATTTTTTCATTGATGAGTTACCTGTTTCTTCAGCATCTGGGCTGCATTTATCTCATAAGAAACCTGAGCATCCATCCGCACACGCATGGAAGCTATATCATCAGGTGATGCTTTTGCCATCTTCTCACTGATCTCCGCCATCTCCTCTGGACGGGTATGCTTAAACTGTTCTGCAGCTTGCTTCAAATCTTCCGGCCTCAAGCTTTTCATGCTTTCAGAAGCCATTCTCATTAGATCCGGATTGGACATCATCTGCATTGCAACAATTAATGAAAGCCATCAGTGAGAAGTGAACTAAAGAATAAATGAAAATTAGAACTAAAAACCTGTTTGGCCAAGAATAAAACGTCTCAGCTAGAATTCAACCATTGCATACCTATATACCACCAACTCGTACAAGTAGCCTTGGCTAGCTACCTCATTCTTCTACTTTTTCAAATGCACCAATTTAATCTTCTTTGTTGTATTTTGGATGCATATCAACGTAAAACCAAAATACTTAATATTTTAAAGTCCACTGAATAGCTAAAATGCCAATTCAAGATAAAGAATCTTGACTATTTTGATAAATTGATAATTTTATGAACGAAAAAAAGGATGAATAAAGGTCGACTCATAAGACAACGATGTAATGCCAGACAAAAATACATCAACCCCAAAAAATAAGTACCCCAGAAATTGCAAACAATTTTTTCACAAACTAAAAAATTTCCCAAAAAATTCCAACATAATAACGTATATAAAAAAAATCAATCCCCAAAAAATAAGTACCTGCTGTTGAATCCTAGCCAGATCATCGGGTGACATGCGACTCATTTGCTCCTGAGCCATTCTAATTAACTCCGGATCCATCATTCCGTCAAACATTTTCTAAATTATTCCTGAAATCTCTTAATTCTATCAGCAAAAATAAAACTTAAAGCTCCAAATAAAGAGGGGAAATCCGAGCGAAAATTAGGGATTTAAAGAGGACTTTTTAAGGCTCTTACACGCGAAAAATATAAAGACAATTTATCAAATTTGAGAAAGGTTTGGAGTTTAATAAATTTGATTTTCCAAATTTAATTCCAATTCGGAGATCTAATCCAAGTGAAAATTAAGTAAAGTAACACGCGGAATCCTGGAATATGCCTACCTGTCCTCAAAATTTACTCATTAGAAAATAAATAAGTCAAAAAATAATTATTTTTATTGATCAGAGTAAATTTTTATAACTCTTTTATCATCACTACGTAATATAAAAGTGGCTAAGACGAGGTACTGTTTATAGTGGATACATGTCAACATGTCCTAGCGTCAACGTTTAATTATTTTTTTTTCTTTAAGTTGCCCTAATTAATTAGATACAAATGTTGTTCGTTCAAGTCAATAAACCCTGTTTTCTTTCAAATACTTAAAAAACTTTCCATGGCTGCAGCTTCAGCAATCCTGCTTGCCATTAGCGGAGTTGTAAAAAATGGCACCCCTACGCAAGCATAATTTGAAAGCCATAAAGTGAGAATCTAAAGAACTTATTTCAGAGTTGTGCTCCTAGTTCTAACACCTGGGTTGAGTTTCTAGATTGGTGGCAGCATCATAATCAAAGTCTGTGATTACTCAATTCCTAAATCCCGATAGCATATTGTCATGTTCCCCTCAGGTACTTGAGTATTTTTTGGTATATTACATACATATTTGGTGTGTTTTATGGGTCAACGTGATATTTTTTTTGGTCTTGCCTTTCGGATTTTGTAAGTGAGAATTGGATTTTTTGGATGCTTTGTAGGTGTGCAAAAGAAAAGAATGGGTGGATGAGGATATGTATGTGTTGTCACTAAATGGATATATTTTATCTTAGCCATTGGCAAAGCCATGGCCCCATAAAGCTCCCAAATGTTGTGATTGCGTTCCCTTGTTCATGAGAGTATATTTTAAGTTTATTCAACACTACGTCTTTGTTCTTGAGAGTGTATATTGCATGTATTCATCGGCAATTCGGGGTTGACTTTAAATTTTGAGTTTGATCGTGCTAAAATTTGGCTAAAATTTGTCCCTTTGGATTGTACATTTAGGTTCCACTCTTCTTATTATGCTTTTAATCATTTCATTGATATCGTGACTGAGATTTTCCGTTAGCGCCAAAATAATTTTTTATGTAAAATAAAGCTTCTTTAAATTAGTGACTACTATCGGAATTCCCATACTAAGAAGTATGAAGTTTCATTACCCTAGTGGGCTTATTATTTAGGAGTTTGGATAAATAGGATTAGAACTATGTTGAGCTATTTATTCTGAAAAACTAATGTTGTTCGGTGAAAATGAAATCAATTTGTGACTTGGTCAATTTGTAACTTTTCTTTGTTGACTGATCAGGGATGTTGACTTTAAAATTATAGTAGTGGATGATCTAAAAATGACAACTGCTAAACATGAGAAGATATTATCTTTTATGTTATATAACATTGTGAAGTTGTATTTTTAATCTACGCTATGACCAATGGTTTTCTCATACAACTAATTTTAGTTCAAGTGCAACATACAGTTTACTTTGTCATGTACTTCTAAAATGAAAAAATGAGAAAAAAAGGTTCTGCAATCCTATTTCATTATATACCATGCTAGAAAACTGTAGCTTGAGCAAGAAAGAAAATTGGTCTCTGATTAATACTATTTAAGATGACTAGATGATTAATTGAACAACATGATTCATTTGAACTTCAAATAACATTTGTGAATTTAATTTCCTTCTTTACTTTTTTACTCATTTTGCAGTGTTTGCTTTGCTTTTCCTTTAGTTAATCTAATTAAATGTTTTTTTTTCTTTTTCATGTTTGCCTACAGCTAAAATACTTGCAGAGCTTCATCAAGTAAGAATAATTACAGAAAACTCTTTGAGTTTTGTATTCTAAATATGTTTACTAGCTGAAAATTTCTTGAGTTCAGGAAATAGGGAGACGAGTGCAAGCATAGTCACTGAAACTCGTTATGTTAAAGGTGGTGGTGTGCATGGATGAAATTTTATGCGTAATTGACGAATAGAGGGACAAATGTCCTTGTGTAGACTTTTCTTTGGTCCGGTGTATCAGACTTAATTGGATCATTCCGATACAATCAAATTTTATTTTATTATTATTTTTTCAAGAACAATTAATTAATGTCATTGTACTTCACCTACAAGCTTTTGATTATTATTGTTGGGTTAGAAATCTTTGTTAGATATTTATAAGATAAATATAATATGTGAAAGAAATAATTAATTAAGATGAAGTGCCCAATTGGTGAAAAGTGTGGAATTTTTGTGGGAGGTCGGGGGTTCGAGTCACAGATCACGCATTATATTAAAATGTCTTTGATTGAGGCCTTGGGCTTTCTTGATTCAAATAAAAATTATTATTTTTAATCATTTTCGAAATTATTTAATAGGTGAACTAGCCAGTAAAATATTACAATTTTTAACTGTCTAATATTAACAACCTATTATCACTATCCATAAAAATTACAAATAATAATGGAGATTTTACGAAAAATTCAAACATCTTACCTTGAACTGGAGATTTTACGAAAAATTTAGCCTAATGGCTTGAAGAGATAATAAAACTTTGGATCACAATTTTCATTTATTCTTTTATAAAGATAACATACTGAAGCTCCTTTGATTGCAAAGAATTTTGAGAAGAAAAAGTATCCAATATTATGGTTTAGGGTTTAGGGTCTAGGGTTTAGGGTTTAGGGGTTTTAGGGTTTAGGGTTTTAGGGTTTTTTTTAATATTCCCTCACTTGTGGTGAAGGAATACTGTGGTTACATGAGAAAAAAAGTAAGAAATGGGAAAGTACTACTTCCCTTACAATGGAAATAGATGAAAAAAATAATTGTAACGCAATAAAAAAGGTAGTACTACTTCCTTGTACAATAAAATCAATGCAGTAAATGAAACCTAAACTGTAAACCTCTATAGTTGGGCAATCTATGTTTATCAATCTATACCAAAGCCCTGATTGGTCGAGGTAGGTCGAGTGATCCATACTCTTGATCACGCCGGTGATCCCAACCCTCTGAAGCAAGAGAATCTGCAACCTGGATGCCCTATCTGTATAAATGGAAAACCTTGTAAAACATAATTATAATATGTGAAAGAAATAATTAATTCAGATGAAGTGCCCAATTGGTGAAAATGTGATATTAGTGTGGGAGGTCGGGGGTTCGAGTCACACCTCACGTATTATATTAAAAGGAATATAATATGTGGAAAAAATAATTAATTTAGATGAAGTGCCCAATATGACCGTTTTTAACTGTTCAGTATTAACATCACATTACCACTGCAAAAAATACTGGATCATGGTGGAGGCAGTTTCATCTTTTTTTTCTGTCTATATAAACACCCATCTGGACATTAGGAAAAATACACAAAAACGAAATTGTATCTTTCTATTGAAGAAAAAATATTATACTCAGTTTTTTTCATATTTTTTGGAATACACTTGAGAGTTCTAGAAATCAATTGTGATTGCTGCACAATTTGTTTATTTGATCGTTGTATCCCGTAGGTGATTGTCCACAGAGGTCGCAACAATTATCGACAGATAATTTCGCTTTAGGACATCGTGCTATCACGAAACTCGATCACTCGATAAGTTTTATTTCTACATTTTGCTGTATTGCAACTATTAATATATCTAACAATCTTTACTAGAAATTTGTGCTTGAAGATGTCATGAGTTCTTGTGTGAGTAAAGGCTATGTTTTCCAAATGGTGATGATTGTTCGAGCCTCGAGAAAGGTTACCATATGGAAGAGGTAGTTGTGATATGTAATCAACAATTTTTTGATAAGGTTTTTCATACGAATGCTATATTTTTCATCTTATCAACACGAGATAACTACTTCATCATTGGAGTTGATTGTGAATACTGTTGGTATTTGTAAGAATGACTAGGCTTCCAACTGCTACTTGGAACAGATTTGCTACAAGTACGTTAAGTTTGACTTTATGGATAACATTATTTGACATGGCAACACTTTAGACCATTGATTTTAACAATACTTATTCAAATCAATGGCATAGTTTTCCACACATCACACAATGCCATCGAAGAATGCACAGTTAGCATAATTCTGCTTGGAAATATATGGTGCATCTGCAAAGATAGGATTAAAAGAACTTACTGTTAAAAAATAATCAATGGAACCTAGCTCAAGCTTGGAGAACTCTGTTTGAAGCTTGCAATTTATGATTTTAAAGTATATTACTATATTTAATATTTGATCGGTTTAAAGTGAAACCTTTAATTATTTTTAAATATAATTGATTCTTTGTATATGAATATTTTTGGTAATAACGCTCAAAACTAAAAATGTCAATTTTGAACTCAATGTTTCAAAACTGGAGACTGTTGAGCCTCAATATCCGACTCAGTCTAGCAGGAACTCTTAAAAATTTGCATGTATAGCTCAGGTCTGATTGTGCGTTCCCCCCTACTATAACCCTCGATTACTATACAAGACTTGTGATGATATTTCATCTGTAGTCTTAGGCATGCATATCGTTTTATTTTATTTCTATTTCATCATTGATTGCCATTCTCTGGGAGCTCATTCATGCATAAATCTTGTTCTCATGTACAAAAGTACTCAATATTACCAATCTTTTGGGAAATTTATTTCCCAGCCATTACTGGAGTTGGATTATTAATAAATCGCAACTTGTAGATGAGTTCTTACCTTTCGAGATCCTTTTACAACCCTTTTTTTTGAATGGAAAGAGAATGAAGGTTTAATGTTGTCTGCATTTTATGGCAAAATGTCACATCAATAATTTCACGTTGGAGCGTTGGGGGATTATACGAACCACCATTTGACTGTAAATAGAATCGTGTGCTACATTGTTGAGTGCTTGAACATTTCTCTTGGGATTTTTGCTCGTGATTTTCAGTAAACTATAGGATTTCGTTGTCTAATTACCATTGGTGATGGCCTCCAATTGTGGTTTTTACCTATCGATAGGTTCCAATAATATTTGTTGCTAGAGTTTTTGGAAGCTCAAAGTTGGGAGGATCGGAAATTGTAGAATATTTGAAGGGACTTATTTACCATTTTCTTACGACTTGAAAATGACTGGAAGTTGTCGATCATGATAGATCCTCACATTTAGCAGCTGTTATTTTTAGTGTTCGATAAAAGTTTATACGGGACAAATCTCTGCATTGAGTTCCATCGACATCACTTGGATTTTAACTTCTTTAATCAACAGACATCATGACACTTTAGGGGAGTTGAACAATATTTTTATTTCTAATTTTATTACACTAGCAGTTTGATAACTTCATCAACTTTTTTCCATGAATTATGTGACTAGAAGAGAATTTTAGTGGGTATACATGTTCATGGACCCATGTATTTAACTATTTATGCCTTGCTCGCCCCCTTTCCATGAACACAATTTGCATAGGAAAATTTTGCTGTCAAAACTTATTTTCTTTATTTGATTATGAAGGTACAATCATTTCATTTCCCTTAAATTTAACCTAGACAGTTTCTTCAAAAAGAATTTCATGCTAAGCAATGAAAATGATAACACTAGAAATGTGAAGATCGAAGTGTGTCGAGATGTTTTTGTTAAGTTGTATTAAAGACATGGTAAGGGAGTAACATTTCACATGTTTTTCTCACTCAAATAATATTGTAATGTGTCGAAGATCAGAGGAAATGTTTAATGCTTTATAAGAAAACCATATTAACATATATTCGGTGTCTTTGGTGTCTTCAAATATCAAATGAACATCATTTGTTTTGATTACAGAATACTCACAAAAATGCACAATCGAAGTGTTTTCACCAAATAATATATCCGTCCTACAACGCACTAATCAACAATAATTGAGCACTATAAGTGGCACACATTCAAATTCCTATAAGAACCCACATATCATAAGAGGATAAAACATTCTTTCAACTCTTGCTTCAATTGTACCCACAAGCCCCCAAAACAAACCCCCTATGGCTATGCTTAAAAAGTGTACTTATAAGTAAATCTTATAACTACTTTTAAGCTTAGTCAAACATGTTCAAAATAAGTTTTTTCTCACATTTCTAACACCGACTTTCCTCTCTCAAATGCAAGTTTTCTCCATGCAGAGGCAAGGGATGGGGCTTCTGGTTTTCTTTGTCCTTACTTTTACAACTCCTCAACGAATACCAAGGAACACTTCCCGATCTCCATTTCAACTTTTATATCTACTTGGAACTTTGAGTTTTCCTCGCTCCCTATTCTCTTCCTTGTAGGCACAATATTCCTCTTGTAGGCATAACATCCCTTTTCTTTTTCATATTAAGCAACTAACGTACAACGCATGTTGACCCCACTAGTTTATATTATAAGTATGAAAAAAATAGCATATCTACATAGATTTGAAATGATAAATAAATTTATTAAGTTTGAGTTTAACCGCACATTTTTTAGACTCGACTCTTAAAAGTTTAAAGCCTCTCTGTGATACTGAGCTACATCATTTATTTTGGCAATTGATTGTAAAGCACAAACAACTAGTGAAAAGTTTTTAATTTTATGAGATTGAATGTAATTTATTTTTCGTTTATAACAAATATTTTCATGCAAGAAAAGTTTTATTTTCGTGAGCATTACAAATATTTAGCACACAACAAAATGTTTGAAATAATAATTTTTAAATATAAATTATTTCAATAAAATAATCTCACAAGAATCCATTATTTTTCCTACTTTTTAATAGTATATGATAAAAAAAATGTTCTTCACAAAATTTATTCTAAAAATCTAAATAAATGTGCGCTAAAAATCTTGCATGACTCGTGAAGAATATCATGTTAAGCTTAAAAGGTTCACTTATAAATTATAAGTAAATAAATATTTTGCATAAGAATATAAGTCCATGTTAAGCTTAAAAGGTTTACTTATAAGTTTTTAATAAATAAATATTTCTTTCATTAGTGATAAAAGTTCAAATTAACTTATTTTGGTCAAGCTCATTATAAGCTTTTCCTTCTCCTCTTTAGAAGCCCATGAAATATATTTAGGCCCAAATCCCAAAATTGGTATATGTTTCCAAGCTTCGTCTTCACCCCTCCCAATTTCGACCGCCCTATGAAACCCTAAAACTTTTGTACATTAAAATACAGGTATTCTCTCTTGTTTAACCAAACAGCATGCTTTTTAGGTTTACAGACGAAAATAAGAATTGCAATAATATCAGTTCTATTTTCAGGCTTCCTTTAATTCTTCACAGAAAAGAACCCAACAGAAATTCCCCCGATCCTTGAACCAAGACCCTTTTTCTTCCACACATTTTTTTGTCTAGTTTTTTGGCTGGGTTTATTTAAATCTTCGAGTCAGAATAAAGGGACTTTTTATTTGTGAAAGCAGTCAATTTTACACGGAGGGTGTTTAGCAAGATTGCATTTTTGCTACGGGAATTGAATTTATAATCCCCTTTTGTTTTAAAATAATACTGTTGTATTCATAGAAGTATTAAGGCTTTTAGGTTTGTTCGTTTGAGGTTGTATTAGTAAAATTTTGTTAAACATATGGGTGAAAAAGATTTTGATTGTGAAAAAATCCGGAATATATGCATTCTTGCCCATGTGGATCATGGCAAGACTACGTTAGCGGATCATTTAATTGCGTCATATGGTGGGGGTGTGCTCCATCCGAAGCAAGCTGGTAAACTTAGATTTATGGATTATTTGGATGAGGAACAAAGGCGAGCAATAACGATGAAGAGTTCCTCTATTGCTCTAGAATACAAAGAGCACTCCCTAAATTTAATAGATTCGCCAGGCCACATGGATTTTTGCAGCGAAGTTTCCACAGCTGCGCGGTTGAGTGATGGTGCACTAGTATTAGTAGATGCAGTGGAGGGTGTCCACATTCAGACCCATGCAGTGCTGCGACAAGCTTGGATCGAGAAGTTGACTCCTTGTTTAGTTTTGAATAAGGTTGATAGATTGATATGTGAGCTGAGATTGAGTCCCATGGAGGCATATAATAGGTTGTTGAGGATTGTGCATGAAGTTAATAGCATAGTGAGCGCATATAAGTCAGAAAAGTATTTGTCGGATGTGGACGCTATTCTCTCAGCAGCTCCGTTGGGTGACATTGTTGATGAGAATTATGAGTTTCCTGAGGATGATGAGGAGGAGACGTTTCAACCCCAGAAGGGGAATGTTGTGTTTGCATGTGCACTGGATGGATGGGGATTTAGCATACCTGATTTCGCAGAATTTTATGCTACGAAACTCGGTGCAAGCTCAGCTGCATTACAGAAAGCATTATGGGGTCCTCGATATTTCAATGTCAAGACCAAGATGATTGTTGGGAAGAAGGGACTTAGTAGTGGAACCAAGGCTAGGCCCATGTTTGTGCAATTTGTGCTCGAGCCACTTTGGCAGGTTTATCAGTTTGCTTTGGAGACAGATGGTGATAGAGGAGTACTAGAGAAGGTTATCAAGTCATTCAATTTATCAGTACCTCCGCGCGAACTTCAGAACAGGGACCCGAAAGCTGTGCTACAAGCTGTCATGAGCCGTTGGCTTCCATTATCGGATGCAATATTGTCTATGGTGGTTAAGTACATGCCTAATCCTGCTGCTGCTCAGTCTTTTCGCATATCGAGATTGCTACCTAAGAGAGAAATCTTGGATAATGAGAACAGCTCTGATGTGTTTGCAGAGGCCGAGCTTGTGAGGAAATCTATCGAGACCTGTGATTCCGGCCCTGATTCGCCATGTGTTGCATTTGTCTCTAAGATGTTTGCCATTCCGTGGAAGTTGCTTCCTCGTGGAGAGACTCTGAACAATTCTGCAGAGGATGAAGAGTCAGGAGAATGCTTCCTTGCATTTGCCAGGATCTTCAGTGGGGTTCTCTGTGCAGGACAGAGGGTATTCGTGCTTTCGGCATTATATGACCCATTGAAGGGGGACGTTATGCAGAAGCATGTACAGGAAGCCGAGTTGCAATCATTATATCTAATGATGGGTCAGGGGTTGAAACCATTGACCTCTGCTAAAGCAGGGAATATTGTTGCCATTCGAGGACTTGGCCAGCATATATTGAAAAGTGCTACTCTTTCATCTACAATTAATTGCTGGCCTTTCTCAAGCATGGTTTTCCAGGTTTCACCTACTCTGAAAGTTGCAATTGAGCCTTCAGATCCTGCTGATATGGGTGCACTCATGAAAGGCTTGCGGCTTCTAAACCGTGCAGACCCTTTTGTCGAGGTTAATGTTTCTTCTAGAGGAGAACACGTTCTTTCTGCTGCAGGAGAAGTTCACCTAGAGAGATGCATTAAAGATTTGAAGGAGAGGTTTGCAAAGGTGAGCTTAGAAGTATCTCCACCCCTTGTTTCTTATAAGGAGACTATTGAGGGAGAGATTACGAATCCATTAGAGTATTTAAAGTTATTAAGTGGGAGCTCTGAGTATGTTGAGAAAACAACACCAAATGGTAGGTGTGTTATTCGGGTGCAGGTCATGAAACTTCCAACTCTACTTACTAAGTTGCTTGAAGAAAGTTCGGAACTGCTGCGAGATATCATAGGAGGCAAGTCTAGACAGGCTTGTAAAAACTTGGAAACCTCGAGAGGTGGCATTGTGGAAGATGAAAATCCATTCGAAGCGCTCAAAAAACGGATGATGGATTCTGTAGAGAATGAGTTTTTGTCTGGGAATGCAGAGATGGACAAGGACCGGGTGGAAAAATATAGAATGTTGTGGCAAAAGTTTTTTAAGAGGATGTGGGCTTTAGGGCCTAGACAGTTTGGTCCTAACATTCTCCTTACTCCAGATATAAAAGGAAATAACACAAATGGTTCTGTTCTTATCAAGGGCTGTCCTCATGTATCTGATAGATTGGGTTTTGTGGACTTAGATAGCAACAGTGATGCATCGGTCGAAGAGCTGTCTATAGACGATCAAATGTTACTACAAGAAGCACAGAGTCTAGAGAACAGTGTTTTGTCTGGATTTCAGTTGGCTACTTCAGCTGGCCCATTGTGTGACGAACCTATGTGGGGTTTGGGTTTTGTCGTCGAGGCTTACGTTTCTCCCATGGTTGGGCAGACAAATGAGAATAATTCTTCTAGTCAGCAACTGGAAAATTATGGAATGTTCACGGGACAAGTAATGACAGTCGTCAAGGATACCTGCAGGGCGGCTGTACTCCAGAGAAAACCTCGGCTTGTTGAAGCCATGTACTTTTGTGAACTGAACACCCCAACTGAACACTTGGGATCAATGTATGCTGTACTTTCACGAAGGCGTGCTCGAGTAATCAAGGAAGAAATGCAGGAAGGATCTCCATTGTTCACCGTGCATGCCTATGTTCCTGTTGCAGAAAGCTTTGGCTTTGCAGACGAGCTGAGGAGATGGACCTCTGGCGCATCGAGTGCTTTGCTTGTTCTCAGTCATTGGGAAGCACTTTCAGAGGACCCTTTTTTTGTTCCCAAAACAGAGGAGGAAATCGAAGAGTTTGGAGATGGATCCAGTGTGCCACAGAACACAGCAAGAAAACTCATTGATGCTGTGAGAAGACGGAAGGGTCTTCCGGTGGAGGAAAAGGTGGTTCAGCATGCAACGAAACAGAGAACTTTGGCGCGGAAGGTTTAAGAGTTGCTGATGATATTAGGCACGAGCTTGTCTTTCTGTAAGCCAATACATCCCATGTTCATTTTATGGCAAAAATCTATATAGATACATCAGTTTTTTAAGTCAAACTATAATTTTGGGAGTCTCTCTACTGTCCTTTTGACTTAGCCAAATTGCTCTCTTTTTTCTGAACTCATAATGTGTTTTATAATTTTGGTTACTCAAACCAAGCATAAAATGACGTTCTGAATTCGAATTCAAAATGCCATTAGGAGCCATTGTCGACAGACTATTGACGACGTTTTGCATTCAACTTTACTTGCGAGTTTTAAATGATGTTATTTTATTAATTTTGTTTATTTATCTATGAATGGTAAAATAATGATTTTACTTTACCAGATGATATTCTGCGTGAATGTATATGCGTCTTGTATACACTCAAAAGCATTGTGAATGAGCCCTGAAAGTCTTCTTAATAATGTAACATTGATTATTACAATATAATCTAAATCCAAGAGAGTGAGTGGACAAACTATCCTCAGTTGATGCCAAGTAAAGTTTATATCTTGCTGACAATAAACAGCTTTACCTTTGGTCAAATATCCCAATCAAAGGGTTTTATTGTATGACTAGAGCATCAAATACTCCATTATTCTTGGTAACCAACTGAAAGATCCAAAGCCAAGAGCAAGTAATTCTGCAACTGCGTCTTTCTCCATGCTTGGTTCCCCGTTCCTGCAACAACAAAAATTTAAGCCTGATAAATTTGGGAGCAGATAGAGAATCCTTATCAGCACATCGGCATGGATGGCCCCTCCAGCTTCTTGATTGAGGAGTGGGGAGGGTCCTCTCTTTTACATCATGAGAGAAGTAAATGAAGTGTTTGAGAAGGTAGATCGGATAGAATTGAACATAGCTAAAGAAGAAGAGAAGTTTTATCTATTATCCATTGTAATCATGTCTAATACTGATTATCAGATGAGGATATATTCATCAATGCTTAATATATTATCCATCCTAAATGAAGTTGCTCCTAACTCAGCCACAGCATTACATAGTTACTTTGCTGGTACTGTCACAAGTGGCTGATAAACTAAGAAATAATCTCCAAAATTTGTTAAAATTTACAAAAAAAATATAAAAATAAAAATTGTTTCAATGGATTTGAAAGAGAATAAGAAGCACACAAGGAAAGGCGGAAAAAAAAAAATTAGGGTTATGATTGCAGGTATTCCACTTACATTCATCAAGTATTGGAAGGGATTTTTCCAGGCAATTAGATTTGTATTCCAAAAATGAATGAACATCCGGATACTGATATTTCAGATGATATCCAAATGGAAGACATCTTTGAAAGCAAACAATGTCCCCATCCACAAGCTGCACAAAAGGGGAAATTTAATAAGAAAAGCCCGTCCAAATCTTAATTATGATAAAGATTCCTAACAATTACCTTGGTAGATTGAAATGTGGAATTCGGCTCAATGCGTTCACATACAACATTACCTCCAAACTTCATTTCCTGAGTACAATGAAACAAAACTATGATACTTCAAATTTGTAATAAACAAAAGAATTCAGGTTTATGGATGTGCATATCTTAACATGTAGAACGGTAATACCCCTGTTAAAAATAAATAATGTAGCTCAAGTCAATGCAGCTGCTAGTTTGATATAATCAACACACTGCTATCCAACTGCGCATGTTAAGTTTTTTCTTCCTGATGTAAGAGAATATATCGCTAAGTGATGGTATTTAGCATACATGGTGTTTTAACACCAGTCTAAATGATTGCACTTGTGATATACAATGATTTATGGTCCATTTAACAGGACATATGATATGCTGGGGTACTAGGTAGAATTATTCTTTGTACAAAGGTTCAACTTAAACGTGATCTTGAAGATTACCCAAATACGTTATGGAACAAACCTCATAAAGTTCAATATCTTCATCGGGAGCATAGCCAACCATTGCATTTAGTTTAGCGAAGATATCAGTCGGCTTACTAGCGGACTTCACAAAAAGTCTTCCGATGTACCTGTCAGCATAAAGAAAAGAACACTCGTGTCAAGAAACAAAAAACTTCGTGAAAATAGAATGCAGATATCAACTCTCTCTCCCTCTCCCTCCGTCCATCAATTTCTCTCTCTACCAGGGAAGAAGCTGATGAATGATTACCTTAGCTCCTCTCTCTCAGGATCATAAAGCTTGAAAAAGAGTAGAATGTCATCTTCTGTCTTGTTAGGTGGAGGAATAGGATGTAGATCCTAGATCAACACACAGAAAATCACCAACAGTGTTGATAATAACGGATATATTGATATTACTTTTAGGGCATGCTTGGTACCTGGACAATGCTCAATAGTACAATATACAATATTCTCACTAATTTATTTTTTTCAATCCTAGTGAATCCCATCTAGTCCAACATTCCAAACAGTCATTTATGTCTAAATTGGTAAGACTACAGTTACTATGTTACCGGTCCAAGCTCTACTTCTAAGAACAACTTCAGCACTTCATCAAGAGTATTGTTAGATGCTTCCGTCAACTGTCCAATCTACAATTAAAGAAAAACTATGATTAGATTCAGCAGAATAAGAACTCTATCAACTGTCAATATGCTGGATCAGCTTACATAATTTAAGTGTCATGATATTTTTGGTATTTGGCAGTTTTTTACCTTCCATTTTTTTTAATTACTTTTTTTGGTAAAGTAGATATAACTCTAGATTGAATGAAGGGATAAAAAAGGATTCAACATTTTTCTTCCAGGATTTAAATTTAGGTAGCCAATGGTAGTGGTGATTGTTAGTTTAAAGGCAATACCAAGCAGTAGCTAGTGGTTGAAGAACTGATTATTGAAAAGGCAAAGATGGAGAAAAGAACCAAATGGAAAAAGATGCAATGGATGTAGTATAGTCATTATGACATAATAAATCGGTTTCGCCTTCTGTACTGTCACGACTAATAGTCAAGTTTGCTGTGAAAAACAAAAAATTTAATTTTCAGAAGTTGCACAGGAAAGCAATTTTTAGAATTTACGAAACAAAGATCACGTGCCACTTTCTCTAATTACTAGGAATGTAATTTCCCAAATAAGAACACATCGTGCAATGACATGTTAAAGATATATCAGAAGTGTAAAGCAACATAATTTATCAGCTGCAGAAGTACTCAAATGCAAACAGAACGTTACAGTTTGGGCTTCCTCAACGTGTGTCAATGGCCCATTAAGACGACGTGTATGGTTCTGGTATTTTGCCCAAATCCAAAAACGTTGACATTTCAGCGGCACACCAAATTCACTAGCAACTCTTTCCTGCATACAACTTATCGATTAGACATTATCACGGTTGCTACTATAACTAGAAAATGGCGCATTCTAGGAACTCGATTATGTGAGTCTGTGTTACAATATAAAAGAATTTCACTTTCTATCTCATTTTTTATCCAGCCTACACCCATCTCCAACCTCCGCATTATACAGTTGATAGTGCCTATCTTTTGAATGAAAAACTAAAGAATACTATCCACCTTAATTTACCATAATATAGCTACCTAGAACTATCTTTTTATACTAAATGTTTTATATGGCCTAATCCGGTGCACCAAATGTAGGCAGTAGGCCATATGCACAATGGTCAAGTAATATGACAGGCACATAAAAAACATGGGCCACTATACTGCACTTATCATGAGAACCAACTTTCTTTCATAATTATTTGATGGCAGGGTTGATGATTTGAAATTCCTACTTGTCAAGAATGTGCAATCATGAATATTAATGCAAATATTTGTCCCATATTATCAATGCTACAGAAGGACGTGAACGAATAAATATCTCTTTGAATTTATTTTTGAACTTATGAACTTGATAAAATGAAAAAGACCAAACAAGTCTCCTTCAACTTTGAACTCCGAAAAACGCGCATTATATTCCATATTATTACCACCAGTTTCCTCTTTCCAAACTATGATTCTTCTGTGTTTCTTCAATTTGATCTCTGTATGAAAAATGTTTACCATTTAGTTTCAAACAAGTAAAATGCCATACCAGAAATATATACCTTTAGAAGTTGAAAAGGTGTCTGTCTCTGAATATGAAAACTTTTAACTTTATCATGATCGACCAAGTCAAGACCTCGATTGTGTTTGATATCTTCATCAAGTGCTACCTGCGAATGTTTATCGTATAGTTTTTCAATGAAGAAAGCCAATTGTGATTGCAGTACACATGGGCCCTTCAATGAAAGGAAGAATGAAAAGACTAACCTTTAGAGTCAGAAATTCTTCATCTTTTTTATTTTGCTCCTTTTGTCCATCTTCACTCTGCAAGCTTTCCTGGGAAAGGCACTCAATGTAGTTAGGGCAGATTTATGAAGCATATGGAAGATACTATCACAAGGCAAACCTACATTGCACATTATTTTCTCCTTCTCACTTTCACGTAAGTATACCAGCATGTAAGCATTTGAGCACTTTTGATAATCATTGAGTCCAGAGTTTGTCTGCAGCAACAGCTAAAAAATGAATATAAGCAATGGAAACATAAGGATCCACCTTGAAAAAAATGAACAATGAACAGATAAATACTTCTTTACTGCCATACTGCTCCTCTAAAGCCTCTTTGGCATCTACTTTGGTCACTCGTTCATCGTCAAATTTATACCTGGAAGCCATTTGTATTTTACTAATCATGTGTATACAATATCTGTATTTGCATACAGAAATTAAAAATGATTATAACTAACCTATAGGAGGACCTACGTTGTACATATAAATCTGACACAAACAAGGTCACCCGATATGTGAAATGCTATTGCAGAATAAATCATGCAATATGGTTAATACAGAAAGAACTATTATGCATATTGTCACAATTTACAAAATGTACAAGAAGATAAAATATAAATGAAGCATATAATGTACTTCAAGTTACAAAATGTTTCTTCTTCAATTCCAAATTCATAAAACTGGGGAGCTGTACTCAATGACACAATGTAACTGATAACAGAGAAAACATCCATGTGGAGCCATAATCCAACAATGGAGTAAAACTGGGAGTCATGCATATTTTGGGGACTGATACATTAGATGTTCTGCAATTGGAAATATAACGATTTTCCCATTTCTTCTTATATTAGGATTAGTAGCCTCATTTTTATATAAATCCAGTGAATGCTGCTAGATGATGTCAAGTACTTCATATCATAATAAAATGTCTTCTCAAAAAATAATCTCCAGAACTCTATATGGATAGTGTAGAATGTATTATGCTGACACAATAAAACATGACTGCGAAGTAAATGGGAACTTTCAAGGAAATAAATGTTTACCATTGATGAGAAAGATTTGGCCTTATAAAAGCACTATAGTGTCCACCATGCACGCCACCACTATGGACTAAAACACTGTAATCAACCACGTAATATGTCAAGTAAAATGAAATGAGTAAACAAATTGTGAAGACTTTAACATCAAACAGAAAGTAGCTCAAGTGTAAAGATGAAGATATGAATTCCACTTCAATTGGAACGTTAAAGTGTGCAACTGAAGACATCAAATTTAAATTTGAATGGACTATACAGAGAATAAATTTCTAATCAGTGTCATTCTCAATGGCCAAGCCACATGGAAGCGGGGTGGGCAATTGGCCCCGGCATGAAAATCCTACGTCTGCCACTGATTATTCTGTCAGAAGATATGGTTCCCCCGAGCTCCTACTTATTAAAAAACAATCCTACACTTCCAACAAAGAAGTATATAAGGCCATTCAGCATAAATGATTCCTCCATGTTATGTAGGTACTATTGGGTTTTTGATACCCAATAAATCCGAGCGATAATGATAAATCGATATCGGGAATTTTATCGACACCAAAGTGATGGCTGGACTTGGAAACAACTTTGAACACTTCAGGATGGCCCATGAGTTTAGTCCGAGTAGTGGTTATTGAGTTGGGTTATTGATTGGTGGCTTTGGATTATTATTGGCCCATTTAGAGAGTAACTTAGCCCATAATTGGAGTGACCTTCGAGGGTTATACACACTTGCCTCAGCCGTTTTTCCCCTTGAGTTTGAATTTGGGTGTGCGCAAGAGTGGAGAGAAAATGAGAAAGAGGAGGTAGTCGGCTTGGAGGTTTTTTTGAGAAATTCCACCGTTGTTTTCTTCTACTTTTTCTTTCATCATAGTGGCAACCAAGTGTTTAAATTTGTGGGTCGAGCCTTGGTTCGTTTGGTTGATTCCTAAGCCCGATATCAAAGCTTTCTCGAAGATTTACGCAACAGGTATGAACATGCAATGTTGCAACCCGACCTCCCCCTAGTAAAGTTTTTAAATTTCTGCAGCTTTATTAAAAAAATAGATGGTAGATTCGAGTAGACGCAAAGTTTGGACAAAATGTTGTATGGATTGTTGAAGACACAACTTAAACATATAACTATGTTTCCTCTTGTTTAAGTTTTTAGATGAGGTAATTCAAGTAAAGCGTCACACCATTGAGAAAAAAAAAAAAAAAAAGATCCAGTCTGCACGTGCTAGGATATGTTGAAGATAAAATTTAAATACATAATTGTGTTCTTTTCTAACGGTTTAAACTTGGATCAACATAGAAATATAGTTTTAACACCACTGATTACAACTTATATTATTTCTACACAGGTTATTAGAAGTACAAAACCAAAGTACAGAGTTAGCGACGGAGGCAGTTATTTTATATACTTTTGATATTTGAAAATCAGATTTTAGAACTAATAGAGCTAGACATTAAAGAAATAGAAATTCGTGATCATAAGCATTTATTACCTGTGAAGAGTGTAAAGGTTTCTATCACCTCTTTCAGCCTCTGGCGAAAGGTATTTGCCACCCTCTATATCCAGATCAAGTTCCAGGGGAAACTCAAAATAGTCGTTTAACTGCTTTAACGAGCATGTGAGACTTCTTTTTTAACAAGAGAATAACATCATTTCGAAAAGTATCAACAATATAATCACAGCTTAGCGACTAATTCATTTAAAATCCTTGCACTTGGAAGCTACTATATGATATCAGATTTTGGGGGCTACAAAAGTAGATGAAAGAATACGAGGTCAAAAGAGACCAGGACACAGCATCAGAATGATAGGGCAAAGAAACAGCATGATGGAGAATTTATTAGACATTCCTAATGATCAAAAGTACCTTCCTTACGTGGGATATAACATGCCAAAACACATGGATTATATACTCAAACCCAAATGTAATAGGAATAAGGCTTAGTTGTTATTGTCATTGAGAACGTGGTCATTTGTGGTGATCTTGCTTTACCAAACTTATAAGAATGATACAAAAGAAAGTAACGTGTTAATGACACCCACTATTAGAAATCTACAAGAAGGTATTAAGAGTCTCTTGATTCTTTTTCTTCTATTTCTTGATGTTATTCATAATGATGTTGAAAATAGAATGTAGAAATTCCCATATGTCAGAAATATATCAGAAAAAGAGAAATTTCGCTCGAATATCAAGTTCTGAAAAATATATTTCACTTGGATCATCTAATTGTCCACAAATCATTTTGGGTTCTCAATTTACTAGTGACGTGAATTTAACGGACATGCTTCATGCATTGTTCTTTTTCTTTCATTGTTTTTCACTCAGCCAGCCATGTGTTCAACTTGTATACGAAAGATGTTATCGGTAATCCCTCTTCACGCAACGTAGGAAAGAAAGGTAAAATGAAGCACCATTCAGATGAAAATGAGTAGAGAAGGGAAAGATTAAAAAAAACAAAAAAAGCCTTGCAAACTGACCTTGACCATAGTGTCCCGTATAAAATCATATTCAAATCGCTTCAGGTGAATCTGAAGAATTGGGGGGAAGTCAATGAACAAGAGACCCTTCTTAGCATCCTAAAACAATCAAAATAGTTTTTATTAACAAGGTTAAATGTCTGAAAATATGTGAACAGTAACTGTCAAAACAATAGTGCTTTCAGGTTTATACATCCACATAATCTCCTGCCAAAATCATTCTCAACTCAGGTCTAATGACACTAGATACCCCCGTATCCTTCCAAGGACAGGTAATTTAGACCAGATTCTGAGTAGCTTAAAATATGTCAGCATCATTTTTAGTCAAATAAATAAGAGTAGCGATACACCTTGCAAAAAGATGCTCCTACAAACCTGCAAGCCATATGATCCAGCATGATATTTATTTTCACCCTTAAGACATTCCTCTTCAACATACTTATCTAAGGCGGCATAAACGTCACGACAACCCTTGACATCAAGCTGAAGATCTGCCACAAAATGTTAGTGATCAGTTCAATGTCTTGCATAATAATAATGGCAGTAGTAGACAATATTAAGATCACGTCTAATTTCTACAATACCATAAAATAATCCCCTCCTGGTAGATTTATAGTTCACATTGATGCATTCAATGAAGTCCATATGGTGCCCCTCAAATAATTTCTAAAGAATACGATAGCAATAGAAAATGAGAAATAATGTCCACAATCCTGTAGGAGTAAAATAGAAGTCAGAATAATTGCTGAACATTGCCTTACCTTCATTTTCTCTTCCAGTTTCTCAAATAAAGTTCTAAAAAATTCTTTGACATCATGTTGTGGAAAAGAGTTATATGTAATCCATCCAAACGCTTCCATAAACTCCTTTGTCGTGACAGTGTTGTCACTGGACTGGAGCTCACTAAATAAATTCTGCAGGGCCAGAGTGATGCTCCCAGATGGCATATCATTCTCAGCGGTGGGAGAGTAACATACAGCCTAAAACCCAAATATAATATTTTAATCCATATAAAACGTCTCTGTAAACTGCTTACACCAGACGGACAGATAGAAGGAGGGAGCAAAGACACGATTTATCAAAAATAAAAAAATAAAAAAATAAAAATAAAAGCAACCTTCCTGAAGTAGGGAAGATGATACAAAGTTTGGAGGAGAGAGTTCAGATAGCAAGTGGCTCCTTGATTATTGAATCCAACAAAACCGGTTTCCTTTTTTGAGTCATACAACGGACGACTCACAGTTACACATACAGAAACATTGGCTTCAATTATACATGTATCATTGACAAGATAGCGTCTGTTTGGATCGTGTAGTTCAGTTAATGGTATAAAACTTGTAAAACCCCAATCACTTTCTCGGGCATTGAAATTATGTTGAGTATCTGCATCGTGGAAGGAATACATTTCCATGAAATTTATGAAACAACAGATGAAACCTATTTGAGTTCTCTAGCGAATCCTGATATGATGTTAAAGTCCAGTTTGGATGGTAGCACTAACCTTTTCTGATCGTGTACCTAGTGTGCATTTGATTAATTACAGAAAGACCGAACTTAGCATATCTACTCCACCCATACTCTAAACCAGCTGAATCTGGAACATCCAGATACACAGACAAACAGTCATTGTTGTTACCCTTTGGGAAAACAAGAATCCGCCTGTGAAAAGAAAGCAAAAATCAGTTAATATGAGACTCGAAATAGCAGCAATGACGTGTTCGGTATAGTAGGAAAAGTTCAAACGTGCCATTTGTATCCTCCAATGACAAATGTTCCCGAATATTTCTTCTTCACATTTAGCCTAGAAAAATTCTCAATCCGCCAAGTAAATATTGAAGTATGAAGTTCCTCCACGGATTCATTTCCCCCTGGATTACTGCTTCCTGCATTACAACATCTACTAAGTAAATCTCGGAAGAATTACGGAACTGAAATTCAGAAAAACAAATTGCCACATTCTGAGACAGCAAAATCAGATATACACAAAGCAACCAAAGGAGACAGCATCAACTTTAAAAAAAATAAAAAATGCACTCGTTCATTTTACTGTATCATGCTGATTTTGATAATACATGACAGATCAACAGTAAAACTTTTAAAAAATTCAAAAAAGCAGACAATAAATAAATTAATTACCTTCCATGAATTGATAACCTCTAACCAAATAAACCCACTCACAGCAACAAAGTGACAATAATAAACCAGAAACCAAAACTCCAATACTCATTTCCCCAAATATGGAAAATAAAGTCAACGCTAATAAGGAATCTAACCATGAGTATATATTTATAAAAATATATATTATGAGAGGGACGCAATAATAAACTTCACTAATTACAATGTAAACAAGAAATTCGTCCTGCGCTGACAAGAAAGAGGTATTTTTAAAATTAATTGATTAGTTTTCACTGACTTTTATTCTAAGAATCTAATTCCATACTGCCAGACGCAGCATAGAATTATACGCTGCATCTATGAAAAGGCACATTCGGGAATGTGGCTTACTTGTCTAAGAAGCTGGATATGAGTAAGGCATATGACCGCGTTGAATGGGGCTTCATTTTGGGTGTGATGATACATCTAGTTCGTGAGTGTATTTCTACTGTCACTTTCTCGGTCATCGTCATTGGTACTCCACAGGGATGCATTCGACCCTGGCAGAGGCTTTAGACAAGGCTGCCCCCTTTCTCCATACCTCTTCCTTCTTGGCACGGAGGAGCTCTTTAGAGTCTTCCAGCGGGAAGAATCTTATCAGTTATCAGACTGTTCGAGGTTTGAGTTGCTCCCGGCATGGACCTAAAGTTAACCACCTCTTCTTTGCTGAAGATAGCATTGTTTTTTTGTCGAGACCCAACCAGACTGTCGGGCCGTTAAAGATATTCTTGAAACTTAAGAATCAGCCTCGGGCCAAAAAGTTAATATGACTAAATCTGCCATGACATTTATCTGGAACACTTCTGAGGACTCTTAAAGATCTTTCTTGGAGTTATTCGGACTGGAGCACATACAAGCTCACAGTTATTATCTTGGACTGTCATCTATAATTGGGCGGAGGCGGAGCAAGAAAAGTGTTTTTACGGGAGTTAAGCAAAGAGTCTGGAACAGGCTTCAGTTGTGGAAAATAATTTTTTTCTCGACAGGGGGCAGGAAGTTCTTAGTAAAGCGGTTGCTAATGCCAAACCGACTTATACCATGAGGGTGTTCAAATTCCCCCAAAGTCTTTGTGATGAGCTCCATCAGTTGTCTGCCTCTTTCTGGTGGGGGAATAAGGATGGAAAGGACAGATTACATTGGAAGTTGTGGGATGCTATGTGTGAACCAAATGCTCGGGGTGGCTTTGGCTTTCACTTGTGCATTTCAACCAAAGCCCTTGTTGCAAAACAGGCTTGAAAAATTCTCACATCTCCCGACTCATTACCGGCCCAGATCATTCTAGCGAAATACTTGTCTAATTACCCGTTCATGCGTGCTAAATGCAAGGAGGGCTGTTCGTATATGCACCTTGTGGGGCCTCGAACTTATGCAGCACGGCCATTCGGTGGAGGTTCGGGTATGGAAGAAGCATTTCAGTTTTCACATCACCATTGATCTTCACCCCTACTCTTTTCTCCAAATCAGTCCTCCCCACGGTGACCGGCTTTTCTAACTATGGCAGATCTCTTGCTCCAGGATGGAAGCTGGAATGTTCCTCTTATATCTCTGAAATGTTTTGGTCACTGGACGTTGAAGCCATTCCCCTGCCTCACGGTCATCCAGGAGTTTGGGACCATTCTTTATGGTGTTTTGGAAGGACAGGAGCTTATGCTGTGAAGTCAGGGTACCAACCGGCTCTCTCTCTCTCAGAAAGAACAGCGCACAAGGATGCTCAAATGCCCTTTTGAGGTGGCGGAAAGCTTTATGGAATCTGAATATACCAAACAAGATCAAGATCTTTGTTTGGATAATCTTTTTGGAGATTCTGCCCACAAAATTCATCCTAAGTTCCCCGCATATCCCGATAGAGATGAGCTGCTGCAGATGTGGTTTCTGGTGCGAATGCCCTTTCCATGCAGTCTTTAGATGCCAGGAGGCGCAGAAGATTTGGGAAAATCAGCATTTTCTCACGGTTGGTACTGTAATTCAAACAACCTAGTGCTGGAGAACTCTTTCTCGTTGCCTGGAGAACGCTGCCACATGCAGATTTGGAGACGTTTATTGTGATTCCATGAGTGTTTGGAATGCCAGGAATTCATCAATCTTTAAAGGCTGTTCAGGCAAACCCAAACAATCTCTCCAAAAAGCAGCAGCAGTTTTGATAGAGTTCCAGGAGGCGATGTGTAAGGTTGAAAGCCGGGAATCATCACAGACGAGACAACTGGAACCACCTTGCAGGTAAGTGGAAGCCACCTACCCTGGGGAAGCTTAAAATGAATGTCGATGCCGCAGTTAAGAATGGTCAGAAGAAGTTTGGCAATCTGTAAAAATGAATCTGGTAAATTGATTGCAACCTCCAAAGCTCTTCCCAGCTTTTTATCGCCTATAGCAGAGGAACTCATGGCAATCATTAAGGGGGTGAAGTTCACACTTGAGGCCTCGAAATTTCCACTCTTGAATCCGACTGCTGCAAAGCGGTGAATGCCATTTGGAATCCACGATCTCTCACCCAGGATGGAACCATCATCCCTTTAATTTCTTATCTGCTAACCTCATTTAGAGATGTTACTGTTTCTTTTGTTAAGAGGGTTGCCAACCAAGCTGCTCGTGCTTTGGCAAAGCATGCCTTCTGGTCTTTACGGGATTTTTTTATTTTTATTTATTTTATTTTTTTTTTGTGCTTGATGTCCCCCGAGATATCGTTGTAAATATTTTGAATGCAGTTGCATGTGACTAACTTAATTTCCGTTAAATCAAAAACCCTTTTTTCTTAACTATGAAAAACTTTCCCGAAGTGTATACAAGAAGCCAAAAACGGCCAAAAACACTCAACATTCTGAATGTCAAGCAATAAATAGCACACTTCATATCAAACAATATTATTAACAAGTCCCATTGCCTGATGAAACAGAAGGAAAATGAAACAAACAGTTATAAAAGCATATGGATCATATGAAATGAGATCTAATGGAGTCCCACTCAGCCTTCAAATCCTCCAACTCATCTCTTGCTTCAGCCATCTCCAGCTCTTTGACTTCAATCACGACATTCTGATCTTTTGCAATAACATAAAATTCATGTGTTTTTTTCGATGCTTCTCGTCTTTGCTCTGCAAGCTGTTTTGCTTCTTTTCTGGCTGCCTCCAGCTCTTTTTCGAGTTCGTTAGTTCTGGTTCTCAACTTGTCTAGTGTAGCCTTGATTCCCTCTTCGGTTTTAACAGCATCTTCGAGTAAATTCTCGGTCTTCTCGAAATTTGACAAGAAACTCTGGCAGACAACAAGATCCTGAACCGAGTCCCTCCAGTCTTCAATAATCCTGGAAAATTCACCTTTCAACCTGTTGAAGACAAAATAAAATAATTAAATAAATTTGTCATGTCTATAACATATTAAGACTTTTAGATGATGTGGTTTAACATGATATCATAACCAAAGTTCTGGGTTTAAGTATTGTTGCCACCCGTTTATGAAAATTGTATACGTGTCACTTGGTCAAAAAATTGAATCAACTCACACGAGGAGGTGAGATAAAGATGTGCTTTGAATAAATAATCTTGTCCCATCTATTATAGCTTCAACCTTTGAGGTAATTCAATACAACCTTTCGATTTGTTGGATCTGTTCCTCGGAAAATGAAGTAAGGTCGTTGCCAAGTGTAAACAAAGATTCTCTCATCGCACTTTCATGACTGGGATCAGCCAAATCATTCAAGGGAAGTAAAATCAACTCGTTAAAATGTCGTTTTACCAAACCCGCATTGTCTTGAGCATTATGACCAGTGACGGTGATGGTAGAATCAGATATCGAGCTAAAAGATCTCTTGGATATCGACTTAAGGAATGATTGAGCCTTGCTGTGAATAGAATCCATAGTATCTAGGTGAAGGGGGTTATTTATTCCCGGATGAACAGCAACAGAAGAATCAGCAGGTTGATCCTAAAAATGGGTGCACAATTTAAGCAAGCACCAAATCAAGAAACAACAACAATAAACTAAGCCTTATTCTCAATAAATTTAGGGTCGACTAACTTACTCTATTCCCTGAAACTGGAGAAATAGCACTCACAGATACCTCAACTTCAATTATACATGTGTCATCAAAAAGATAAGCTCTGCCTGGATCGTGCAGTTTATCAAGAGAGATAAAAGTAGCAAATCCCCAACTAACATGCCCATGCTTGAATGTGCATTTTGTGTCTGCAGAGTACTGTTAGAATTAAAAAAAATCTGACCAAGAAACAGTGAAAGCAACAGATTTTTTATACTTATTCTGTTAACAAATTACAAAGAGGGAGACCACCCTATTTATAGGGTTACAAAAGGAAAGTTCTAAAATGATTATGCAATCAAACATTTAGAAAATAATCAAACGAAATTACAAAAATATGACAATCGCGAAGATCACAGGAATCTTTCCATATTCTTAACAAGAATGACAACAAATTTGAATTTGCTTAGTTTTTTAACTCAAAGCTTATGACAAAAACTGACATTGATTAAACAACTTTAAGACTGCATAGACAACGGATGAAAAAAGGGTCAGGAATATTTCTTAAATTGGCATCGGCAAACTTCTTTAAGGACATGCTCCAAGTTTCGATGTGAACAAGATTTACCTTGTAAGGGCATATAGAGGTTTTTTTAACAGTGTGGAGCTTAGTCGTATCTTACACTTATCCCTTCGATCGTAGATTGACCTAATATTATAAGGGTATACTCGATTTTCATCCACGTATCATGTCGTAACAGGTCAGAAGGCAAAGCTCCTAACAATTATGTCCTTTATGGATGCCAGAAGTCATTGATTTCACATGTACAAAATTGGGTTCAACCATAACTTGATGACACGGAAATAAAAGGGTAAGTTGATAGTCTGTAAGTACATTATGCCTTACTATTTCTGAAACATCCCAAGCAAAATAATTGATGCCATTTCTCATCGAAAAGGAAAAAAAACCCATATTCAAGTCTTAAGGTGCATTTGAAGACGTTATGCAATAAAATGTGACCCTAACAGCTTCAACTTTTAATCGAGGTCATCCAACAACTTAATTAGTCAAAAGATTTAGTTTGGAAGTCATTGTGACCATGATAGATGCAGATCAATACCGCGATCTACAGTCTTCTTGTCATCAATTTGGTCTACCAGATTGAAAGTTACATCAGTATCTATAAACCACCCAATTGGTGATGTAGCTTCTTCAACAACTTCGAGATATATGGAAAAATAATCACCAATCTTGTTCCCTTTAGGGTAAAGAAAGATCCTCCTGGCAGAAGAATTGTCACGAGTCAACAACAACATAGAAAATATACAAATCAATCAAAGGAAGTCGAGAAATACCGTTCCATTCAAAACATACCATTTAAATCCACTGACCATAAATATCTCAGAGAAGAGCTTCTTTACATTTAACCTAGAGAAGTTATCAATTCTCCATGTGAGCTTTGTTATCTGACAACCCTCCAACAACTGATTTTTCACAATGCTTCCCTTTTTTTCTTGTGCTACAACTGATATAAACAAATGGAACATTACACGGAAAAAACAATGCCACTGTTTAAATAAATAACAAACATATTTGTTTCGCGATACCCAAATTTACAAATTTTATGTACATTTATTTGTGTTCAAATGTCGCTACCATCACTTATGCACGCACAAGACCTTTCATATAAAATGAATCCAGTCGTTCACATGTGAGGAGCTATGTTGAGGAATTAAATTTAATAAATTAGAGTGCCCCCTCACTAACGGTGTAAAACTTCAGATGAGGAAGTTCAAGTGTTCAACACTCGAAATTTATTAGCATATGGGACTCAAAAACTAATAGCTGTTTCGATCTTAATTGGGTAGTAAATCTGATATTATGAGTCAGATTCCACGGCAAAACTGTATTACTAAAAAAAAAATTACATATTAAATGAAATTACCTTCCATGGTTTAATGAAGAACTCCAATATCAGAAACCGAATTGATCAGAAAATGAAGTCAACCCTGATCAAGAGAAAAACATCTTACCACCAGCGTGTTTTACTATAAATAACAAATATTATATAAGAATATATCTCTATATTATATACATGCACGATGAATGAAGACTAAGTCTGACGTTCAAATGTGGTTTTCGAAATTTCCTAGAAATTTAAATCGGAAAAAAATATTCATAGAAAAGTTGACGTTGAAATGGGGTTTTGGGAATTCCTAGAAATTTAAATCGAAAAGAAATTCACACAAAAGTTGACTTCAATTTTAATTTTTCTAACGAATTTCGAAAAAGAAATTCATACAAAAGTTGACTCCAATTCCATGCGGCTAAATGCAATATATAATGCTTCAGCTTTGTGGGAGTGGTGGAGGGGTGAGGGCCAGTCTGAAATTTGAGAAATTACTTTATATATAAAATTTTATTCTTGTACTTTCTATTTTTAATATATTATGGACTTGTTCGACAGAGATTATAAGTCAATTAAAATTGAAAATATAGTCGTTATTGAATCTCACTCGTCTAATAAAAGTCAACAATAACGGTTAATTTTTCAATTTTAATCCAATTTTAATCTCTATCATAAACATTCTATATTTTGAGTTTAAAACTTTTTTCGTCAATTAATTAGACTCAACTTAATCCTAATCATGGTCACTATCCTTTCAACCCCGAGTTCCCGACATTCCCAGGATGGCCTTTCCACACACACGGGCCGACAAGTCTAAACTTTGAATAGAAAGCTTGCAATCACATATGTGACATTGTTAGTGCACTGTCCGATAATTTAGTTTTGAACTCGCAATAAACTATCACGTCGTGCGCAACATGGGTTCCTAGTGACTTAATGGTGGTATGCTTTTTAAGCATGTTTGGTATAAATTAGTAAAAGGGGATTTGACTAAGAGTCGGTACATATTGTTATAAACAATTTTGACACACCATTGTATTAAAGGAAAATATAAATGAAAAATAAAAGAAGGTTTAAATAGTGAAAAATAAAATCTCTATTCCAATATTATTGGTTAACTTATAAAGTAAATTCATTTTCTGTCTAAAAATATTTTTGGATAACTTTTTAAAAAAATTATTTTATCTAAAGTAACTCTCACGTTAATATCAAAATAAATAATTAACTTAAATTTAGGAGACATTTGGTTTGTTGTTTTCAATTCTACAAAACACCTAAAACTTATTTGGTTTCCTATTTCTAAAAATTCATTTTCAAAAACAATGTTAAACTTATAACATAAA
>CAIGRB010162994.1:0-17788 GCA_903798255.1 Fraxinus quadrangulata
ATTAATGGAAAGCTAAATTATTGTCAAAGTTGAGTAAGTTATTAGTAAGGATCAACTTGCCCAAAAGGTGGGGATCGACCTGCCTGGTCAGGTCGCCGGAGTTGAAGGGGCAACGCCCCTCGTAGGGGCTAGGAGGCATCGCTCCCAAAAGGAATTCTGATTTTCATGTATGTATGAAATGATTTTTTCTAGTATTAATATGATTTGTAAACGGCTTTTGTAATTTGTATTAATGTTTTTGAATTAAATTATTAATAAGTGAAATTGTATTTAGAGTAATGAAATGTTCATTTTTTTGGAAAAAAAAATCCGCACAGGCAAAACTCCGCACAACGGGGAGTCTTACTCAGCACACCCATTGTGCGGAGTAACTCCGCACTATGCGGAGTGAATCTCCGCGTTGTGCGGAGTAACTCCGGCTCTGCACAACACAAAGTCTTACAGGCAAAATTTTATTTTGAAATCAAAATAACAGATTTACTGAATTTACATGTAATAAAGAAGAAATAGAAACTCACTACCTATTGGTTAATTTCAGGCTTGTCAGCTGAAGAATGAAAAGATGATGAGCCGATGATATAAAATCACTCCAACAAAACTTGGCCACAATATTACAGATAATTTGGAAGCTTGAAAGACGAATAATTTATTTGTTGTTTGAAATCAAAATAATAGATTTACTGAATTCCATGTACTGTGGAAAGTGGCAAAATACAGTATAACTAAGTCGGTACTGAATTTGTATGTAGTGTGGAAAGTGGCAAAATAGAGTCGGTTTGCAGATATTTGTTTTTAATAATTACGGCTATCAATTAAGTGAATAAATGCGGCAATTTTTTTTTTTCACATGTGGAACAGTACCAAACCAGTTCTAAACCAGATGAATGTGAAAACCAATGTAACAAAAATGAATAGTGAATCTCATTCACTCTTTTAAGAGAATGAGGTATATATATGTATTTACTTGTTATTTTTGAGCCTGATGAACTCAATTGTGTGCATGCGAACATGGACTTTGATTTGTATTAGGTGTTGAACAACCTTATTCCTTCATTCTTTATCTTGTAATATATATTCAGTTTCAAACACTAATGGTCAGAAACAAATATTCATTGTCGCAAAATAATATTTGTAACGATTTTATATGTTTTACGTTGAATAATAGAATCCAAAAAATATAAAGATATAGACAAAATAAATTAGGCAGTAACTATAGATCATTGAAGCAAAAATACTATTTGAGTTACAGATAAATTAATATTCATTGTCACAAAATAATTTGCGTAACAATTTTATATGTTGTAAGAGAGAATGTGCGACATATACAGATAATTAGGAAATAAGTTAAGCAATAACTACACATTGTTGCACAGGTGATAAGACAAACTTTCTATGTTACGAAATAAATTTAACAACAAACAAAACTTATTACATAATAAATAGTACTACAAATATTAAATATTTTAAAATATATTATGCAATGACTTAAACGCATTGTAAAACAAATTTTGCGACAAAAGTGACTTGTTATAAAACATATATTACTACAAGAATGTATTGTTGCAAAATAGAATAGACAACAAATATTATACATTTTAATTAGTATTCGCAACAAACATTTTTCTCACATTAACTTTTTAGAAATAATCGTTGCGATTTAATTTTAGTGGCATATATGCGTTGTGAGGACATTATAGCAACAAATATCTTAATATTGTACATTTAAACTAATATTCGCAACAAATATATTTCTCACATTAACTTTTTAGGTACAAACGTTGTGACAAATTTACTTGTCGCCCTTTTAATTATATTTCGACATATGTGCGTTGTTGTGACATTATGACGATAAATATCTTGTTGCTATTTCATACTTTTTGCGTCAAATAAATAATGTTTCAAGTTTGTTAATACGATGTATGACTACAAATTGTTGCATAATACATTCTATGATTCATAAACATGACAATGTTCAATATTTTTCAGGGTGATTTCCCCCCTTATTACTGTTAAATAAGGGGGATTGATCCCTTTTATCCAGTAAACAACAGTAAATATATTTACTATATTTATACATCATATACGCCAGTAATTTGTATGCTTTGTTACAACATAAAAACTATAGCCGGTAAACAAGAGAAATTGACACCTTGCTTAAGGTAGCGGTGGCGGCATAATATTGTGGTGGTGGGGTGAGTTGAATAAGGGGTGGGTGAAGAAGATGATTAGTTCTTTTTTATTTATTTTGTTTTTAAATTTACACTGTTAAATTGATTTATTTTAAATATTGTGATAATTTATCAGATACATTGGTCAAATTCATTGGTAGGTTGAACCATCTGAATGTACAGGTCTTATTTATGTATGTTTGTATATATTATTTTTTCCTAAATATTTAAAAAAAATTCCCTTTATGAAAATGAACATGAAAGTCACATGACTCACTCAACAATCAAAATTAACAAAAATCGTTTAGAGGGATTGACTCCGCTAATTTCTCTAAGATTGGGAACAAAAAAATTAGCCATAATAGACTCTCTATTTTGGCCGATGTTGTGACTACATATACAATTTATCTTTAAATACTATGCGCATAACTAACGGTTGTTTTCGATGGAATTCATCTAAAATGCCAATTGTGCACAAATGGCATAGTTTTGGGATGTAATTGTCAAGATTTAAAGGTTTGGGACTAAAAAAAGCAAGATGAGAAAAGTCTGGGACCATTTGCACCAATGTCTCTCGCCATTGCTCGTCGACGTATTTATGTCTTGAAGTTTTTTTTTGTCGCATTCGTAACTTCCTTTCATCAATTAGCACATCTTGTCTTTGATGACATTTTCCATCCAAAAAATATGTTACAAGAGCTTAAATCAAAAATGATTTAATTGCTCCAAGCTTTTAAATAAGTATTATATATATATAATGAAGATAAAATATTTTCCTTTATTTCAAAAGTACGCTAACAGTATATTTGGACAAAAATTGTAGTCAAGAATAAAACGTGCCATTTAGTTAAAATTTAAAGAATCATATGACAAAACAAAGTTGTGAACATAAATACAACAATGTGCAAAGATTGAACTCATTGAAGATTTTCATTGTGATTAAAATGTGGTGCATAAAACAAAAATCGAGTGCAAATAATTATCCTGAACATAGATAATTATAATAAATAATCTCACACTCCCGACAATCCTAATATCTTATGTGCATTTTAGTATACAATAATAAATCGTACTAAACAATACAATGAATGATCTACCAAACATGGGTAAAACTCCAAGTACAAGAATTTCAGCTCTGTGTAAAGTTCAGGACAGGGATTGCATTTCAACATCTTCTATAACTAATGAACGTGATGACATATAACAAGCAAGAATCGAGATGAATGAACGATCAAAGGTCAACTCAAGAGGTGGAGACAATTTTAATATAACAGTCTTATATGCACACGTGGTAAGACTCATTATTTAATTCGTCATATCTTGAGCTCCAAACCACTCAAATTACAAATCCGCAGTAACAGATAAATAAGTGGGTGATAAGCTACACTCAAATATCATCAAGTCACAATTTAATAGGTCAAGATCTAAGATGTCACGATTTAAATGTCTACAACTATGAATGCATTTTGTACAATCATATCGAAGACTTTCTTCAAGAGATGTGAACTTGAAAGTCTATAAGTTTAAACTTTCGTTAATTTACCCTTACAATAATATTTATGTCAATTACATTAACATAAAACTAGACCCAAAATCACAAAAGATAATTGAGTTAAATCATATTTTTTTCATCTTTTGCAGTCTCATCAATGTGTTGCTCAGGACCAATTCACAGTGAGATATACTTGAGTTTTGGTCAGCAACCAGAATAAAATGGTTCGAGTCTAGGTATATTCTTCAGATCATCATCAAGAGGAAAAGGAATTACACAACATCAAAAGCAAATAAAATGAAATGCATATTCTTGGTTTTTATTTGATGTAAACTTCGCTAACAAAATCCCCCTACCAAATACTAGGCTAAATTACAGAGTTCCAAAATGAAAACGAGAAATATCAGGAAAAGATTTGTAAGAACTCCTGCAATGAGAAGCCATTCTGCATAGCACTAACTTGAGGTGACAAAGGAAAGCAAACCAGTCAAGATCAATGGCGGAAGATCCTACTTCCTGCAGTAGTCACATCCATATCTGAATCAATTAGAAACTAGACATTGTGGAAGATAAGCAAAAATGAGGAAGAAGTTTCTTCTCCAGAATATTTGCCGCACTATCAATGATACCAGCAATTTTGCTACACGGTAACTTAGTTTATCTTTCTGAACAAATTAGGGTTAAATATCTCGATCGCCACTGAACTTTCCCAAATGTTTCTCAATTGCCATTAAACATTAAAATTTCTCCGAGTTGCCATAGAACTTCTCCAAATTTCTCAGTTGCCATTGAACTTTAAAAGTTCTCCAAGTTGCCACTAACTTGCTAAAATGTTACCACATCAATCAGTCATCATTTCAAAAATTAACAGACTTGATGAATTTACAAAAAAAATTATTTCATCAGCAATTCTATCTACCATGTGATATAGCCCGTTAACTTTTAAAACAACAAGCAATGAAGTTGCTGATGGTATAACATTTTGATAAGTTCAATGGAAACTCGAATAACATTTAAAAAGTTAAATGGAAACTGCAGGTGCTCCTTGAAAAGCAAATTGGCTTGGGGTTAGCCTTTCTATGGGAGTTAGCAAAGCACTGGTCTTTTTGGCCCTGCCACATTCTCCCACCGTTGTCTATAGGATTAAGTCTCTTTTGGGCTTACTCGTGCAGTGGGTGTATGGGCCAACCCATGGTCATGGTGTGGTCAACTAGGAAAATATCACTCATTCTTCCATTGGAGACAGGTGCCCGAACGACAACTCCAAACATCACACAGGACCACACTAGGAAAATATCACTCATTCTTCCATTGGAGACAGGTGCCCGAACGACAACTCCAAACATCACACATCCGCCGCATTAGGTCTTGGATCAAGACATGCATCACCGGGTCAACCCACAACTGACATTTGGGAAAGTTCACTGACAACTCCAAGAGACTTTTGAGTTCAATGGCAATTGGAAAAACAAATGGAGAAGTTCAGTGGGAATTGAAATATTTAACCCAACAAATTACACGTACCAAAGATCTCTCTTAATATATCTCACAAATACAAAGACGCATCTAGTTTTAAAAACTACAAGAGACACTCCCTGGTGTATGTTTTCGGAAACAGATTCCCATACATCATTTCAAGGCTTTTTTTCATTAAAAAATTGTGAAGTGCCTAAATTGCCCTTTATCGACTTAGTTCAATTTCATGACTTTCTCCCTTGCATTTACTAAGCTTTTTCTTACATGTAGTTGATGAAATTAAATTAGACTACAAAACCTTAAGAGTTCAAAACCTTTCAAACTCGATGAAATAATTTTAACTAAATTTTGAAATATATTTTATGAAGGAATAGAACTTCTGCAAAATTTTCAAATGTGATGCAATTTTCTTGTTGATAATAATTTGAGACTATCCACATTCTGAAACAATAAAAGAATTTCTAATAGATAAAAAGAAATTCACAATATCTATTTACTTAAATCTTCATTTATAAAAACTTTCATGTAAGTTTTCAACCTACTTTACTAAATTCTGACATAAAAAATTAGTTGATAGAGATTTCAAAATGTATTGTTAATAAGAAGATAGAGTTAATATTAACTCAATGTAATCAGATTCATGAAAATGTTACTATAAGATAACTTATGCTGGTCCCAAAGTCCAAAATGATTAAAGAAAAACTAAAAAGTGTGTAAATGTGGTTGGTGGGAGGGGGAGGGGGGAGACAGAACTTTAAAATGGCAAGCCAATAGATCAATTGATGGTATGATTATTTAAGAGATGCAAAAGCAAGATTAGTGTAGAACTCAAATCATGCACTAGGAAAGAGCAGAAATGTTTCAAACTTTAATAAAACAATTAATCACAGCAGGAGGAGACTTCAAGCGTACATGATACTGAATTTTGAAAAAAAGAGAAGTCAACTGACCCGGAACTTTTCTTTGATGGAACAACTAATCCTCTTTTCTCTAAGCTCTTAAACCGATCTTTTACAAGGGTGCAACAGCCCTATTTTCAAAACAATAAATATGGAATATTCCATGAGCACGATCATAAGCCTATGAACGTTCAAGTGATACATCATAGATGTAATTGATAATGAAGTTCGATACAGAAACAAGAAAACAAATAAAAGCCAAATTTCCAAACCTTCAGCTGTCGAAGGGAACCAGTTTTTTCTTCAGATAATAGGACTTGGAAAGGAGCAGGCACAAATCTGAAACAAAGGACACAAGTCTACTTATGTCGCAAATTAAAGAGAATTACAGGGGCAAGTTTATACCTTGCATATTTGCAAAAGGGCCTAACTAAGACATAATAATATTTGTATATCAATTTAGAGATGAAAATCCATGCATCCAGATGTTCAGATAAGTTTTAACAATTTAATTAAGTTCCTTCACAAAATAATTACAACTGCCAAGTAGAAATAAACATTAAGGATACCCCAAGTCTTAAAACATTTAAACATATCTCGTAAGAAAGGCCGTACTTGTGCTTTCCCAGACGAGGTGGACAAGCTTTCAATCGTTCCTTTTTAGCAACGATGCGACGGAGATGTCTTCTGTTTTTTTCTTCATCCTCTCTAGCTATTTCTTGAAGTATATCTGGTAAGCTGTGTTTCATTACAAGCCATCAAAAAATGTAACAGAAAAAAAGAGTGGGAAAATATCATGGGACTTACGGACTATTCGCAAAACATCAAGAGTACCTGTCAATCTCTTTTGAGAGTTCCTCTACCTTTTTGGCTTCTGCTTCTGCTCTCAATTGTTCCTTGCGTCTAATTCTCCGATTCATTTCAACTCGTGTTACCATTTTCGGTTTATGAGGCCTAAAAAATTTGAGGGAAGAAAAAGGAATCAAAAGTAGTACCATACATTGTGTATCTCACATTACTAGTGTATTCAGAAAATTAACCTAACAGGTATTCTTTTGATCAAGCATATTAACTGACTTCCTCTAACACCCAGCTCAGAACCAATAAGATGATGTGAAGTAAATATCATTTGTACCAAGGTTTACGGAAGATATGTGATGTAAACAGCAAATGTAAATGACCAGGGAACACATAAAATAACAAATTAAACATCATGTGTGAGTAGTTTATTAAAGAGACAAAGATAATATTTTAAGTTCAGACTTAGATTATTGCTCCAGTGACTCAAAGTCACCATGTCTCAAATTCAGAATAACACATTTTTGTTAGTTAACATAACATATATGATTCATATGCTGCGGAGCAATACTTGCAGTACCTGTATTTAACTAAGCATTCTATCGAGATTCCTGCCTAAGTCGGGCTTACTATTTGGTAATAGAGCCACAAAACCAAAATCACGAATCGAGGTTTCTGTCTCCTACTCACAAAATTTTATCGTCTTTGGCCGACCTATATGACCATGCCATGGAGACAGTTAACGTAATTACCAAAACTTTAAGCCCCTTCTGTTTGTGATGACTTATTCAGCAAAAGCCGGCCTAAGGGAAGAAAACCTGGTCTTGCAGTATTGCTCGCGTACATAAAATAAGCACAAAAATTCAGCAAATCCAGATCTTAAGGGGGAAGATTACTAGGAACATAAACTAAGAAAATAGAAAAACAAAAGGGTGAATCAGCAGAGAGTGCAGTTGCAAATGCTCAATTTAATTAAAGAATTCTCAAATTCCATAAAGTAAAAAGTAGTGCTCAGTGTATAAGGGACTGTTCTCTTTGTGTTTTGAGTTTTGAATTTATTTTGGGTTTTGTATTTTGAGTGTCCATTTTGAAATTGTTAAAAATGAGTTCTTTTTAGCATTTTGAAAATTATTTTGAAAACACTCAAAACGCGGAAAATTTTGACTTAATTATAACTGAAAACACCCAAAACGAAAAATTTGTTGTTTTGGGTTTTTTTTGTAAATTTTTAACTTGTTTTCAAAAATGCATTTTCGAAAATAGAAAAGAGAACGCGTTTTCACTGTTTTAGAAAATCGAAAACAGAAAACGGCTTGAACATGGTAAAAAGAACAGAACCTAAAGTTTTCTTCCTAAAGAAGATAAAAATAAAAAGGAATCAGACAGGATTACGAAAATAAGCAAATAAATGAACCAGACCTCTTCTCCACATCTGCATCTCCATTGCCAATTAGATTTTCATTTTGATCATCATCATCTTCGCCATCGGCATCAAGGAAATATTTCTGATGAAGTGGCAATTCAGTGTAAAATGATGCCAAATAGATACATTTCATAAGCAACGTAGTGAAACACAAGGTGATTGAGATGAAAATTCCAATTTCTAGGACAATGGCAAGATAAAACATACTGACCTCTTCCTCATCAATAACTTCTCCAGGAACAGTTAAAGGAACAGGCTCAGGCCCCAATTCATCTCGATAAATTTTCTGCATTTCATTTGCAACTGCAATAGCCAATGCATCCTGGAAGAACAACAGAGATCATAAGGTGCAATCAATATTCAATCAGAAAAACCAAAAGGAAAAATATGATAATTAAATATCAAAATGCCATTGAAAAATCAAAAATAAAAAGTAACCTGATGGCTTTCGTGTGCGGGATTGAATGAGCATCCAGGAGGTTCAACTTCGACAGCAGGTATAACAGAAGGCTTGATTCTCTGTCATCAATTATCAACAATTAATCCACAAGCAACAGGACAAAGTGAGTACTAATGAAGTTGATAAGTTTTGCATTAAACTTTTTGAATTTCAAAGGTAACCAGCAAAGGAATATGCCTCTGTGATTCTCTATACATATACAACCAACCTGACAATCAACCACGACTTCTCAATGTGCAAAATATAATTAATTTTTTTTCTGTGGTAGTTTGCCTAGGATTATATTGAAGCATAAATATCAGCCTTATATAATCTACAAGATGAGCAAAAGGTGAAAAGTGGGTAGGATTTTACCTTTTTAATTTTGACTGCATCTTCACCTGCTGGAGTAAATTGACAACCTTTTTTCAGAAATGATATCTCATACTCAAAATCTTTAGGAATTTTACAATTTGTAAATACATAACAAAGAGGAGACCTTACCATCCCATAAATAAACGCTGCTGGAACCTGGTACACTCTCATCCTGAAGATTGATTCGGGATACATCAAATAAAAATCACACTAGTACTCATTTCTACAAGTACTCTGAAATATTTTTAACACAATCGCTAACCTTTTTTCCATCATCATTTTTATCATTAGTAGTTTGAACAGCTTTTACATTTTTCTTGGCTTTCTTCTTCTTTTGTATAGAGGATGGAATTGGTTGAACAAAAGGGTTCCTTTGCAATAGACTGTCGCAACGCAGTACTTTTTCTCTGCTTTTCTCAATCTTTCGCTTCACGGAAATGTCTGCCAATATGTTGAAAACAAGATAACCTCTCTTCGCTTTACATTCTCCAAAAATTATTATGAAAATGCACGAACAGGAAAAACATAAAAGAGTTAAGCATGACATCAAATTGGGGATCAAAAACTAAGCCAAACTCATTGCGTGCATTGACTGCTTCCATAAAGTCCATTAAACCAATGTATCAACTAAATTATCTAAAATAATCACCCAGATGGGGTGATAACTTCAAGTCACTCAATAATAAAGATGGTAGCTAAACCAACCTAGCACCCCAATTTCTTAACTAGATTATTGCCCAGAAAATAAAACTTCACATTAACGTTTTTTATCTTGCATATTACCTCTGGACCTCTGGACTTTCCCACGTAAAAACATAAATAAATTAAGTATTTTGATATCAAATATGTGATTCAAAAACCAAGTGAAAACAATACACGCATAGACTGTTTCCATAAAATTCAAGATCGCATTAAACCAATTCTCCGACTAAATTTAGCTTAAAATAATCCAAAACCGATATCGGAAGTAAGTTCTAGCCACTAATTCATAAACAACCACAGTTCAAAATCTACCTAGCAACCACTTTCCATTAGTAAATTAGAGCCCAGAAATTAAAATTTCACATTCATTAATTTTATTTCTTGTTTTACCTCTGGACTTATCAACGTAGAAGAGGGATTCACTGGGAGCATTAGACAAAGAACCACCGGAGAGTGCGTCTTTTGTGTTATTCTCAAAGTATTCCTCGATGTCTACTGTGCTTATGTTTGCCCTCCACGCCTTCTTTCCCTTCCTAGAGCTCTTCGCTTTCTTCCCCATTTTTCTACACGTTTTGTTTATTCGCTTGTGCCGTTGGAGGTATCAGAGGGAACAGGGAGGTTACGAATGGCCAAAACTTAGCCCTAATAGCGCGTCTTTTTTGTATATTTTATTTTTGGCTCAAAGATAATTATGATAATACCCCTGCACTTCCAGTTATTATTGCTAAGGCATCTCTAAATTGAAAATAATACAATTATACTCTACTCCAACAGATAAATTTAGATGCCTGCTTTTTTTTTTTTTTTTGGCAGTAACAAGAAAATATGATTATTTCGATTTTCGTTGGATAACGAATGTGAGTGATTTTGTCTAATATTATATCTTTACTTGTTATTCTCAATGGTGGTTTTTATTGTTTTGTTCCTCGCAACTATCCCAAGCGATTTGGATGCTTTAAATGAAAAAAAAATTGATTTTTTTTTTTCAAGAATGATATATATACAAAAGTAAATAATACTATTTGTGCAGTATATTTTTCGTTTCATTAAGAAAATGGAAAATGTAATATATTTTCATATAAAAAAGATATGTAAATGTCTTACTAAAATACAATATCAAATATCTTACTCATACCCAAGAGTCATGACAAGAAAATTCAATATTGTCATTCATATAATGCTATATGTTTAACTTCACTCTTTATTTTAAAATTGTCGTTGCTTTTTATTGGTTCTAATTGAAATATTGTGCTCATTTGGGAGAGTTAAAAAGCAGTTTTTGTTAAATATGAGTGATAGAAAAATTGGTAGTAATTATGGTTCATAGGTAACCTACTATTAAATTTAATTGGTGACCTTAGCATCAACTTTTTAAAACAAGCACCTAATTTCCTTTGACATTTGCTTATCTCCAATTCATTTAGAGTTGCGTGTTCAATTGTTTCGTCACTTTTGCAACTTGGAGGCCTTAGAGGAAAAGTTTTTTGAATTTTTTTTTTTTTTTCAAGAATGATGTTTATTTTTATACAACTAAGAAAAATATAATAGATATTCATATACAAAAAAAAATGTAAATGTCTTAGTAAATAAAATATCAAATATCTTACTCATATAAAAAGGTCATACCTAACAAAAATTCAAAATTATCAAATTCGTACAATGCTATACATTTAGCTTCACTCTTTATTTTAAAAGTGTTAGATTTTTAGTATTGGCGATTATGTGGACAAAATAACTAATTTGTAACGTGTTGTAAAAGTCAAAGACCTATGGTGCAATTTGTATAAATTGGGTTATGAGTTCTAGAGTTCGAGCATAATAAGGGGAGAAACACAGCGCCACATTTTCTCTAGCCTATCGCCTGGACACTGCTCGAGCGACAAAAACAGAATGTATGTTGCCCGTCTGTCGCTGAGCTCTCGCTCGAGCGACAGTGTGTCGTTCGTTTGTTGTTAGCTTATTGCTCGAGTGACATGTCGATCAGGAAAACCCTACTTTGCATTTTTAAACATATTTTTTCGACTCATTCAATCCAATCACCCTCTCATAACTTTCACATCATTAGAGAGATCCAAAAACACAATTCATTGATTCATCCACATCATTCTTGAGATCCGGCAACCAAGTTTTGGGAAAACATTAAATTGAAGAATCCAAAATATCTGACTTCCTTAACACTTCGAGGAAGATATTTTCTCAATTGGACTTTAGAAGTTTTTGGAGGTTGAGGAGAGGTTGGACTACAAGCGCAGGAAGAAGAATATGAATAGGTGATTACTGGGTATTCACTTAGAAGAGAGAGTTGTAGAAGATTGCGAGTTTGGAATTTACAGCAGATCTTGAAAATTACAGGAAGTAGATCAGGAGATACAGCAGGTTGACTAGACAGTATCTATGGTCGCAGATCGTGAATATGGAGGAACAACAGACCTTTGAGATTACAGGAATTACAATAGTGGGAACTAGTGGAAGTTGCTGGCTGGAAACAAACGGTAATTCACATTATCTATAGTGGAGGTAACGGCTTGGTCCCGACGTTTTTATCCAGTTGGGTTTCTCCGTCATCATGTCGGTATTCATTATTTATTGCTTTCCATATTACAAACTGTGGTATTCGAATATAGAATAATTGAATTGTATGCTTAATCATCTAGAAACTATTAAAAAGTGACTTATTGCTTTTAATAGATTAATTCTACACGTAAGGTCAAACTTAGTTTGTAAACTGCGAACTTTCAAAACGTATCTTTGCTTTTTTATTAGTTCAAACAAAGCATATCTTTCTTTTTTTAGTTTGATGAAATATATCTTGTGTTTGACAATCATTAAACCAAAGTCTTTTCTCAAACTTATTTCAACTACACAATCTCACAATAAAATATTCTACACATAAACTAAAAATATTTTCATACTTTCTAATCACATAATCTCAAAAAAATCATTATTTCAAAAATCATTTTTCACAAGAAACTTATTTTAATTGTTGTCAAATAGGGGCATAGTGCTTATTTGGGAGAGCTACAAAGTTGATTTTGATAAAAATGAATGACGAGTCATACGAAATAAGTGGTAGAAAATTCGGTAGTAATTATAGTTTCTATGTTATGTGTTTTTAAAATTAATTGTTGAGTTTGGCTTCAACTTTTTAACCTTTTCCAAACAAGCACCTAATTTCCTTTAACACTTACTTATCTCCTAATTCATTTAGAGTTGTGTTCAATGGTTTCGTCATTTTCATTATTTAGATTTATCTTATTATTACTCATGACAAATTTTGCAACTTTGGAACAAGTACGAAGCCAATTACTAAAACCAAACTATGAGAATTAAAAGAATATCCCCCATTATAAAGTCCAGATTCTACGACAGCCACCAAAAGTTGCGCTCACATATCTTTAACCAAAAAATTGAACCTCGATCACTAAAGTTGGCCCATCTGAAAGGATGCCCATGAGGTTGACTCGAGTTTGCGCTGGGACTGACACTTGGCCATGAACAAAATTGAGGCCTTGGTCAAGGATCTTGACCCTTTGTCCTCAGACACCTCGGCACAAATATAAATCTTAGTACAAATTCTGATAAGAATCAACCTGGGCTTCAGTGTATACACATCGCAACAAGCTTTAGAAATGATATTTAATCATGGCTGCCACTTGATGATGAATTGACACCGAAAAAGACCAAAGTGGCACTAAAATTGCCTATAAATAAGACCATTGCACGACTGAAGAACGATCTAAAATTTGAGATTTTAACTCTTTCAAAACTCTTTAAAAAGAAAGACTACTCTCTAAAAACTACCTCGAATCAAAAAAGTGTTTGGGGTCGGACATCTCAGAGATTGAAAAAATATCTTCAATCGATCACCATTTTTGATTGAACGAACATCGAAATCTTCATCTTTTCATAGAAACTATTTGGCGTCACCAAAAGCACACCTAATATCTCTACCGAAATTTCCACATACAACTACATTTGGCTTTAAAAAAACATTATTTGCCTTTTGGGGTCATCACATTACAATCTAATTCCTAAAAAACCTATGTGTTTATTGTTTTAAAAAAAACTATATATTCTTCTTGATACATAATTTAATAAAATCTTGTTTTTCAATATTTGGTATGAGAGTCTTGGTTTAACATTATTTTACATATCAAGAATTAATTAATTAATTTTGATTTATGCACATATTAGTGAAGGGCGGCATTAGGATTATGTGATTTATTTCTTTTATTGGATGAATGATTTTTTGTTGAACAATTTTATAACTTTATAATTTTTGGTGGTGAACATGTATTGGTCTATCATGTTATGCAGCAAAGGAGTGGATTATGACAACACATTTTCCCTTCGATTTCAATTTTTGCAATAGATTAAAGTTTTGTATTTCCATTGGTATTGTGTTGCAATTTTCTATAAAATAAAAAACAAAAAACGAGAAGGGAATGTGGCGATGCAACGACACCTCTACGTACGCCACTTGACTTAAGCAATGACTATGTCACCTTCGATGCTGCCATTGCGGGTGGCGGGGACTGCGATGACGAGCCCATGTTGTAGCAACGATCTCAACATCTTTCCTTCATTCCTCGACAGTTTATGAATTTTCCTACGAATTATTTTTTTCATTGGTGGTGTTGTCCAATGAAGGTGGCGGGGAGTGGAGATTAGGTTTTCTGTAGGATTTCTTCATTTGGGTCGGATCATTGTGACATGGGCTGGTTCTTTCCAAAATTGGGTGGAAAACCATTTTTATTTTATTGCAATGTGAGCTAAAAACATGGGAAAAATCATATATAACCCAAGTAAATAAAAATATTTCCGTAAATACTAGTCACTATTTTATAATTTATAAATGCCGGATATAATATAAAGCAAAGGTAAATAAAAATTACTGGTTCCATAAATTCCTCTCATTCTTTGTAACTGAAACCCAACAATAGCCAGCCATTAATTACAATTCCTAATTATTCGCTCAATTCAAAACCATGGAAATTTCAAAATACAATCTTGAAGAGGAAACATTACGTGGGTTTGTTGAACTCCGAGATAACAGTCACCATTTTTTGTACTGCTGATGTGATCTCAAATTTCTTTCGGATATAGAATTCAAGGTAAAGACACAATCTGAGTTGTTAGAAACAATGATAACCTGCTAGTTATTTATAATAGAATAGTTTGTATGAATGATTTTGTACCACTATTAGTTTTGTATTTTTTTTTTCCTAATTCAGTGGTCTTCTATTGTCATCCAATTTAATGGGCTGAAGGTGTTTGATAATTTGCCTCAATTGCAAACTCTATTATTCTCTGTAGATATTTTGCTTTGATTCTATCATAAAGTTTCATGTGAGATCTCCATTTACAGTCATTATCGAAAGATAAACTAGTGACAGAGATGTTCAAATCTTGTAAATTAGAGTGATTTTGTGATCACAAACTATAATAGAATGATACATTACATAGAATAGTAAAGGCCTAAGGAGAAGCAACTTACCTAATATGTCTTGTTCAAGATTATTTAAGCATTACACTTTCTTTTTTCTTAGAATGAAAAGTTCCATATAGATTTTGAAAAGTGAGAAGTATCCTTTGGATTATACTAGTTTTATTTATCCTCTTGGCTGAAATTGGAAACAATATGTCCTGCTTGCTACATTTGCAGTTTAATTTTGAATTTTTTCTCCATTTATATGTATGCTTCTTGTCTAGCTAATTTCGTGTACATTTGATGTTGTAAGATTTTAGCATGTACATCATATTTTATGAAAGAGATTAACACGTTACACCGTGAACATGTTGGGTATGTGTAGAAAGAATGGAACTGAAAAATGAATGAATTTTTGACATGAATTTTTTCTTTAATTTCAGTTGAAATTCCAATTGACATTCCTCATAAACATTTCAATGGTTCCAAGTACGTGAGTTACAGCTTCACATTTCCTTGTTATGGTCAACTTTTCTCATTTTGGCCACAGATGAAATTTCTAATCTATTCCACTTATGGTTTCCATAGGGCGTTCAAGACAACTTTCAAAGCTACTATAATGAGATAAAAATAAAATAAAAAAAATAAAAAAAAAAGGACTTTTACACCATCCCACTTTAGAAATGGGGATTGGAATACCGGTGGAATTGTTTAAGACAAAGGCCATTAAGATGAAATGTGATTGATTTGGAAGGGACTCAATTGGAGAAATTTAGGGTTTCAAAGAGAGTGGCGACAAGAAGGCATAGAGATTTAGGTTTAAATTCATTGATCCGAGCTATGCTATAGAGACAAGATGGGCACCCCAGTACATAATGGCATTGTTTACCTGTGAATGAATTTGTCCAATGATTTTGTGCGTTGGTGCTTGCCTGGACCAATTGATTCTTGGAGTGAATTCTTGCTTCATTTGTTGAAGATGGAGTCCACTCGAATAAAAAATTATTTTGTTTGACCAAAAACTATGATTTAATTTTTCTCTCTCTTAATATTTTTAGGTATGTAGTTTTGGTGAGTTTATATTATGTAGTAAGCTCGAAAGTTGATTGAACTGTACATAAAATATATAGTAGTAATGTCTCTATGGATTAAAAGTAAATGCACAATTATTGGAGGCAGCTTTTGAATTTCAAAGATAAGTTTATCTTGTGATGGAGACTGACATGGACATGGTAATGCTTTTGCTCATCGATCAGCTTTGAGTTCAACATGATAATGACTTCGTTGGGTGGAAAAACCATAATTCAACCATGAAGCTTGTTGGCATGATTCATGTATCAGTCCTGCAAATTAAGCAACAAATAAAGATTTTAGATACATAATTAACAAGCTAAAATATATATACACTCAACTAAGATTGTTAAGTCTTATGATCAGATGCATGGATAAATATTGTGGTAAATAGTAAAGCTTGTTCAAATAAATTATAAATATGTTATGAAACATGCAAAATTAAAACATAACTCAGTTCATGAAAACATATCATGTGATAATACAAAATCACAATATAGGACTAAAATACAAACATCCCATGTCCTAAAAACACAAAACTAATATCCAAACATGGTTTGATATGTAACGTGATTAGCAAAAGAACAAAGTTCACACAATGTGAAGGATAACTTACCATGATGCTTTAAACCTACTCACTGCGATGACAAGAAATGTACAATGGACATTAAAATGCGCGCACGGGATATTAAAATGCTCCCACCTACTCAATGTGTAATTAATTTCATACAAAAAAAAAAAAAACACAGTGTTTTATGAAAAATGTAACATATCAAATACGTGTTTGTTACTAACTTTAGTTCAAATAATCCAATTAGACAAATATGTTAAAAAATTAATAAAATAGTATACCTGAAACAATTTTGAATAGATATTGTTGATAACAAAAGAAAATAATAACATATTTTGATTTCAAAACATCTTGTTAATTGTTATACATTTCTCAGATGGCACATTAAATTGGGAACATTAGACACATATTGTGAAAAATTAAATTTCTAAAAGATCCAAGTTTACATGGACAAATACAACTTATGTACAAAATATAAACCTATGGTTACTAACCCTCTTTGAAGGAAGAAATTATTGTGAGTTGCTACACAACCACCAAATCACATCTCATACCTAATTTGACAACCTATTGGTGTGATTGTTTAAGGTCTAATTGTGCCATTATGACTTAAATTTTGTATGTAAAAGAATAAAAAAATAAAATAGTTTCGATTTAATAATTTCGCAAAATTAACTAAAATAATCAAAAGTAAATTATTGTCTGTAGCACCCAGTCAGTTATGACTGACAGATTACCTGAAGTCGGTCCTGACTGGCTTACCTATTTGAACTTAAACCAATTGTACACGTGTTTTTCATATGTTTTGACATTTAAAAATCATTCTAATTTAAGTATGAAGGGGTTGAATGAGTTATAACTATTTTACCCTTGTTGATTTAAAAGAAAACAACATTTTTGTATTTAATTAACGAAAGAGCTGACGGATAGAGGACAGAAGGACGTT
>CAIGRB010163012.1:0-37816 GCA_903798255.1 Fraxinus quadrangulata
AAGAAGGTTTTTGGCTTTTGCATTCAAAGACAACTTTCTTTTTATCATCTTCATCATATTCTTATCTAGGTTTAGAAATAATTTGGTCCGATTTTCCATCTATTTTAATAACCTTAGTAAGCTTATGAGGACTAAATTCAATAACCTTCCACACATTATAATCAATTGATTGGATATAAATCATCATTCTAGTTTTCCAATAATTATAATGTGTACCATCAAACAAAGGATGACGATTTGTAGAATGCCCCCTCACTATTAAGATTAGCCTTACAAGATAGTAAAATCTTTTTAAATGTGTACTAAGCTCTGATATCAATTGATAACCCCAAGAATAACTAACCAAGACGGGGGTGAATTGGTTTTTGAAACTTTTTCGACAATCAGTCTCAAAAACTATTTAATACACAAGATGTAAACTCAAAGTGTATAAGAGAAGTAAATATTCAAATTCGATAACTTAATTGAAGTATTGTCACTTAAGTATTTATAGCACAATGTAAATAGCAATTTAAAGTAAAGTACAATAATGTAAAGATGACAAATAAATTTAATGAGATACACAACGTGCTCTACGTCCCCATTACCAAACTCTCCGTCACGAGTAAGGTCAAATACACTATAATGGTAACTTACAAATAAGGATTATCAATCCTGAAGTGACTTATAACAAGGAGCACATATCCTTAACAATAATCGAGTTTTCACAAGGCTCTCGAACCACCAAAATATAAATGATAATTTTACAATTGAAAGACATCCTTAACAAATAATATAATCAAGTCAAGTATTTAGAGAGTTAGGATAACACTTCAATAGATTGCAAATAATGAAGCTCAAGTGTTTATATTGTAAACTTTGATGAAAAATGGATAATGAAATAGTTGTATGTTTGTATCAAAGTTTTCAACCAATGATCACTTTTAACAAATAATACAATTTAAGTATGAAGAGAGATTTACACTTCAATATAAGTGTTGATAAAAAAAACTTTTTATCTAGAATTAAAATGAGAATAAGAAGTTTTCTTGCAAGATAGAATTCGTGACGAAATAGATAAAACTAGTTTTAACAATCAAGAGATTCTTTGTAGTAAATGAAATAGAATATATACTTAAGTAAGCTCAATAATTTTCAATAAATGTACTCTCTTAATTGCCCTTGTGATTTGTTGAAATTGAATGCAAAAGAGATGGTTATTTATAGATCAAAAGATTGAAAATAGGAAGTTTCAGTTGATCAATTTCTGTCGATCGAAGTATGAATATAGCCGTTGTAAAATTCAAACCGTTGGAGTTTCGACTAACACTTCGATTGATCAATCGGTAGACCGGTCTATAATTCGGTCGACCAAAGTATATGGACTTTGAACTTTTATTTTCTATGTCAAAATGTTCATTTTTCAAAATCATTTTTATATCAAAAACATTTTTATACAAGTGATTAATTATGAAAAATAGTTTGAGTTTTATGAACTTGCTAAAAATCAATGAGTTAATACCTTTACATATAAATTGAAGTTTCGATAAACAACTTCTAAACTCTAATCTTCAATGTTTTTGTTCTTTTCGAATCTCTTTTGATTGCTTGTTCTTCAACAAATGTCGATTTAAGCTTTTGAATGTTTAAGATTCATAAAGAAACTCAAGAAACAAGATTTGGTAGAAACATAAGTGTATTGTTTATTATCAAAACAAGTGGAGTTATATTGAATCATATGTCAATAGAGAAGACAAGTGAGGCCTAAATTAAAATACATATTTTCAAATTTGATGGTGTTTGTCTTAATTTCTGGTGAGGCCTTGGAGTCAGTTGAACCGGCTTTATTTGAAAAAGCTATTAACTGTAAAAATTCTGAAAGTTAGAAAAAGGCTATGAGAGAGAAAATTCTGTCTCTGAACAAAAATAAGACTTGAAAGTTGGTTGAAAAACCAAAGAATCAAAATGTAGTTAATTATAAACGGATCTACAAGTTTAAAAGAGTAGGACCTAAAAACCCTTTAACATATAAAACTGGTTGGTTGCGAAGGGATTTACTTAGAGAGAGGGAATAACTATAATGAGGTCTTCTCACCACCATTAAGGGTCTGTTTGATTCAAAGATGGAATTTGGGTGGAAAGAAAAACAATTATGGGGATTTGAATTGCATAGCACTTGTTTTACTGAAAATTGTCAATTAATTNTTGTTTCTATTGTCAAAAAAAAAAAAAAAAGATGGAAAACCAAAAACCACATAAAAGGTGGGAATTGAAATTCAACTAAAACGAAGAAAATGGGTCACGTGATGGCAAATGTAGCAAACTGATTCTTGGGAGAAAAAAATGTCATCAAACATGGCAAAAGTGAAAAATAGAATTTCCATTTCATTTTTCATGGAAAAAAGGGCCTATCAAACAGGCCCTAAGTATAAAACTATCACATTAGTCTTAGTCTTAGTTGTCCAGTATGATTGGGAGTTGTAGCAACTAGATATTAAGATGACTTTTCTTCATAGAAAATTGAAGGAATTGATTTGTATGTCTCCACCTTCAAGGGTTCGAGGTGAGGGGAAAATCTGAATTTGTGTGATTGCTTCAAAAGTCCTTTATGGTCTTAAGCCTCTTCCTAGGCAATGGTATAAAATATTTGATGTTTATGTGCTCAAAATTGGTTTTAAAAAGAGTGAATTTGATGCATGTTTGTATTTTAATAACTATAAAGTAGACTATGAAGTTTATTTATTGTTATATGTAGATGACATGTTACTTGCTATCTCTAGTAAAGTTGAAATCATAATGATGAAAAAATTTTTGAAATCAAAATTTGTCATGAAAGGCTTAGGATGGGCAAAAAAATATTCTTCGCGAATGAATATGGTTGATAATAGGATGACTATTAATAAAGAATCTTATTTGGATAAGATGATAACCAAATTTGTAATGAAAATTGCTAAATATGTCAATGTACCATTACTTGCACACATGAATTTGTGATCTGCATAATACCCTAAAACTGAAGAAGAAATGAATAATATTCTCTATGTTAATGCCATTGGGTCTGTGACGTATTCTATGATCACCACGAGATTGGACCATGCATAAGCAATTAGTTTCTTGTGTGGGTTTATGTCTAACCAAGGGATACATCATTTGACTACACTTAAATGGTTGTTAAGCTACCTAGTAAGAAGTTAAAAAGGGGTTTAATGTTTAAAAAGGGAAGTGATAAGTTAGAGATTAAATGATATGTAGATTCTGACTTTACAGGAGATAAAGATAAAACTTCATATTTCTTCACTTTAGGTGATATTTGTATCACATGGAAATCACAATTGCAATCTATTGTTATACTCTCCAGTACTAAAGTAGAATATGTTGCATTGACTGAGGGGCTGTCTGGAGCAGCTTTTTATTTGATTTTAAGCAAAAATAGAGCCGTTGAAGAGCAGTTTTTTTTTTTTTTTTTTTTAACTTCCTTGACATACTCTCCATGGAAATGTGGGCTTTAACGGTCAAAAAAGGAATTATCACATTTTGCAAATCTGCTACAGACAGCCCTGAAATTGTAAAAGAATGTGTCTGAAAGGCATTTTATGTGAATTAAACTTCTTGAATGAAAATACTATGATTTTTTCTGATAGACAATGTGCATTGATGTTATGTAAAAATCATGTTTATTATGAAAATAATAAGCATATTGATGTGAATTATCACTTCATTAGGGAGAAGTTAACTTAAAATTGTAATTGATGATAACTCCACATATGTTGGAACAAAAGTACTTGCGATTGGGAAGTCCAACAAATATTTATCAATATTGAATATTGATTATGATCAATTGTTGTATAGGTGCTGAACTGGAGTGAGCGATATTAACGAAATATGACCACACTAAGTGATAACACTTGTAATCGGGGAAATTTGGAAATGGATTACATATGATCCAAGGTGAAGATTTGTAAGATTGATCACTTAAATTCACTTGGCATATGTTAATTGGGGGGTCACGTGACCTCCCAACGTCTGGCAAATTCTTTTTTTCTTTGTTTTTGTTTCAATTTTAGAAGTCATTACGGGATTTCAAATGAAGTCAAAATATTGCATTTTTAAAAAGATTTCAAAGTGCTCATAGTCTAGTCTTCTATGTCATTAATGGCGTGCGAAACGATCAACCGTAGCTAATGTTATGGCTTGTCAGTATGCCGTTTCAAATTAGTATTTCAAGAATTTCTATAACATGTTAGTTCAAAAATTTCTCCGAAGATATTACCCTAGCCAAATCCACTAATCGCCTACGTCATTTCGAAACTCATTTTGAGAATTACATCATAGACATATCAAATTGTCTAAACATATTTCGAAAATAGCTAAAAATACATCAAACATGCATCTTAAAAAAAGACGTCTAACTCGTTTTTTTTTAATTCAATTATTTTTGATTATTTTTGTGCGACAAATTTCTAAATATAATTTACATAAAAAAATCGCAAGATTTTACATCCGAAAAAGTTATACCCCATGTAAAATTCATATGTAAATTTACATGGGGTATGATTTTTTTTTGAAGTAAATTTTCGAAAGTAAAATTCTTCACAACTCTTTTGAAAGTTTGGTTGTGCCCTCTCAACTCAAAATCTCTGCGTCCACCTTGGGTTTAGTCCTTGGTCTTAAGACTTTGGAGTGGTTACACTTGAATGAATATGCAGGTTAATCAAAAGGTGAATAAAAGGAGGTGTGTAAATGTAGTTGTATATGTACATTACAAACAAGTGAGGAAATTACTTTCGTATGGAAAAAAAAAAAAAAAACTCAGTACAAATAATGGACAAGAGAAGGGGACACATATATGACTATACACTACTACTAGCAGCCGAGACGTGACGTAGAAGATGCAAGCGCAACTGCCTGGGCCCAAATCTTGAGTCGTGCTTTAACATCACCTGAATTTTTGAATTGAAACATTATTATAAGACAAACTAACTAAAATTAAATCATTTATAAATTGTCTTAACTTTTTTTAATATCATAACTACCAGGGTTGCTTGTGGCGGAGAAATTAGGGATGGTATTGAAGAAGCGAGGATCATGTTCTAGTTCGAAGCCAAGATCTCTACAGGCCTTCACTTCGTCCAGGTCCATGCATATCGGCTTTCTCCCTCCTTTTGGCCTCGTTATCACAACCAAATGTCCTCCTCCTCTTCCTCGTGTCTCGTTCTCTTCATCAGTATTTCCATATGAACGAGTAATAGTAGCAGCAGTAGCGGGTCTGCATCTCCCCCTTCTTCTCCGTCCATTGCTTGGAGTAGTAAAAGCATTTTCTACGGGCACAATCGGGTATTTATAGTAAGCATCGTTCTCGCTAGCCGTTGGTGTTGCTGGCAGCGAGTAATACGACTGAAAATCCACCCACTTTGTGCAGCCTGAGCTATTCATTCTTCTCTCGAATAAATATTCTTGATCAGCATAACAATTGTAGTCGAAGCTATCGATCGACAAGGCGGAGTTATCATCACACGCAGACGTGGACAGTGGTTGATCCACCATAATTTCATGATTCATTTGATCATCATCACTCCTTGAGGAAGGATTGCTGGTCATGCCCATCATCATTTGAATTAATTTGGAAAAGACGGAGTGATTGATCTACACCGACTTTTGATAAGAGACGCGCTCAACCTCTTCCTATGTTGAGTTATTCAATCACTTTAATTTCCACTCAACAATGAGAGTTCACAGTTAGCTCTACTGCTTTCTCAGGCTCCAATCCACACCTTTACATATACTCGTGGGTCGTGGACAGATATCCAACACATATTTCATCTCTACAAGAAATAGGGAATTCCAGAACTGCCCTCCCCCAACTAATCCTCCATGGGACTTCACGTTATGACCGAAATTTGAATAAAAACCATGAATAATTTTGACAACCATTATTTTCAAACTTTTTTTTATACGTACTCATTTTTAATTATATATTTACACAATAAAATATTTTTCACGAATATTCAAAAATTTTCCTATTTTCTAATAACACATTCTTTTAAAAATTACTATTCAAAATATTATTTTTTTCAAATATTGATTGTCAAATATGGACTTAAATTCTTGTTCTTGTCTAGTAGTTAAAATACTTATTTTTCATAAAATATAAATAAAACGTTAAAAGCATATTATAATTGAACTTTAGGTGAGAAGAGAAAAGAATAGCAAAATCCAAAAAAAAAAGTGGGTTGTAGGGTTGATAGTTGAAACAGCAATCAAAGCACAGACACCTGTCCTATGGTCGATGAATAGGTGGCAATTCAAACACGGCTTTCCCACGTTCTTTTGTCCCAAGGCCCACCTGAAGCCGAAATGTGACAATAAACTTGTATTCAAATTGATTATAAGATATGCTATTATATATTTTAATGTTGTTTTGTTCATTCCCATTCGCAATCTCACACGTTGAGATTGCTTCGAACATATTATATAGTTAATACCTACCGTACCTCACCGACCCTGTCTCATACCATAATCTCATATGTTATCTAAAGCCACCCCTCTCAATTTCTATTTTTCAACCACGATTTAAATGAAAATTAGATAATGACCGTTCAAGAAGCAAATAAATTATAGCATTACGCTTTTTCTATATTTCTTGTTAACTTTGACTAACCAGGTTATTCAACTTAAAAATTTTGGAATTGTTCTCTTTGTTTTTCAGTTTTGATTTTGAGTTTTGAATTCATTTTGTGTTTTACGTTTTGAGTGTTTGTTTTAAAATTACTGAAAATGCATTATTTTTGTCATTCTAAAAAACTGTTTCTCAAAACATAAAAATGGAAAACGAGTTTATTTTGAAATTTTGAGAATATTTTTTTTAAAAAAATTTATTCAAGAAATCTAATTATTTAATAAATTTTAATAGTTTAATGTTAATATCGTATTAAATAACATATAAATTTTGAAGTTGATGAATCTTGAAATATTTTTTTCTAGATATAAAAAACACAACCTAAATTAAATTTGGCAAGCCCTGTTTTTGTAACTAGCATCAAATCACAACCAAACCTAATCAAGTTGGAAATAATGGTCGTCTAACAAAGGCTAAAATTCGTTTAATAACTAAAATAATATATATAAAACATCTATTATTATAAAATAGTATATTATTTACTTATAAATTCCTACAATTAGTTAATTATACAATTTTCAAGTTTTTGAAATGTAAAAATTATCCTATTTTTCATAGTAAAAACTTTCTACTAGATAAGTCTTACTTAATAGATTTATAAGAACTTCACATTTAATTTCGAAATTTCCAGTAAAACAACAATTCTCAAAATCATAATTACATAAGGTGGATAGCACTACAACTTAAATCTTATCTAATTCTTTATCGTATAAAGTCATTTTTTCCTTTTATACAGAGTGCACTTTACAAGAACTTGTGCTATGCAACATGTACCATCATATCTGAGCTTCCCACAAAACAATAAGAGTAACTCTGATTAGTAAAATGAACACCTAGTTTTGGGATATGACAAATGTTTAAATAACAATCTGAGTAACTTACAATGAACAACAGCTAGCTGACCCTCTTCTTACGTTTGATGATGTTGATCGGTGCAAATGACTGAGGTACAGAGAACGTTACAAGTGGGTCAGGGTGGGTGTGAGAATAAAGAAAGTGCTACAATAAAACCTAATATTTACAGTCAGCTTTTCGACTATTTCGCACCTCCACTAGTTTCTTCTACAATTGTTTCCCAAGTATTTGCTATCTTCTCTGCATATCCTGCTTGTTAACATCAATGTTGGTTAGTTCTCTTGACTCAATTTTCACATAAAGGAATCACAATTCTTACTCAGTAGAGAAACAAACAAAGTGTTGTATACAGGCAACTTACTATATTATGAACAACAATTTTATGATCGACCATGGTGGCCATGTTAGTTTTAGTTATTTTCTGCCTTATATAAGCTTATCAATTTTAATAGATAAATCATAAGATTTTTTTCCTCTATGAAGATTTTGGTTCAAAAATTTAATTCTAATGCTTGCGGTCATATTCTAGACTGACCCTCCCAATAGAGAGACCAAAAGGTAAAACACCCTTTTAAGGAACACTGTTTGTAATGGTAAATAAATAATTTTGCAACTCTCAAGATTAGCTATTGGTTTCTTCTATCCAAGCCATGTTCTTTTCATTATTATGATGATGACGACGAGCAGCTATACGAAAGCTCATGTCCACTTCTAATTCAACTGTTTGATTCGAAAAAGTTATGAAGTATTAGAAATTGCGGAATGTTCAAATCTGACAATCTACAACACTCTCATTATGTAATATTAGTGAGACGGTGCAGCTAGTTATTTGAAAAAGGAGAAGATACTTCCTGTTAGTTGAGCTCAACTTGCTCATTCCTGCATGATCCATTATTATACTTGAGATGATAATCATATTATGAAGTAAATGATACTGAAAACAACAATTTAGTGCTATGTAGAACAACTCAGTGCTTCTATACTTGATAATGGAACTCATCATCAAAAACTAGAATACAAATATTGGAATTTACTACACATCAGTATTTTTGAAGTTTGAAGAAGTACAAATACATCTCTTGTCCAAAAACTAGAATACAATTTTTGCCTCCCCTACTGCCCCCTTTCGCCAACATTAAAAACTTTAATCAGACAGATGGAGAAAGAACTTTGATAACAAGTGAAAGCATTGAGTTCTAGAAAATATAGCAAGAGAAATTAAAACGTATGAACTATGAGCAAATTCTCAGGGAAGAGAAAATTCTAAATTTTTGTTTAATTACAAAGTAGTCGAATGATTGTGGAAATGCATGAACTCAATTTTCTACTTCTCGTGCTAGGTAGCATAATCTTCTACCCTGGTCAATTTATTTTAATGGAATTGGTGAAAGTCCATGCCCCCATCCCCCAAGTGACAACATCTTGCTAATCATTGTTTCCATTAATTTGTTGGCTACCTGAATCCTCTATAAACACTATTTGATAAAATGATACCTCCACTGAAAAGTTCACTGAAATCAAAATCAAAATTTTCACCAAAATTTCTGGACAAGATAATTTTTGTCCACGTCTCCCTTCCCTAACATGTTCTACCAAAATTGAATTTCTCTTGTGATTTATAGTTTCTTCCTGTCCACACGATACATGTCCCAACTATCTAATCCTCTACCTAAATTTATACTCGATCAGCTTATCTCCACTTAATCTCATAAATTTTCATTTCTTATTTTATCAATAATAAAATAGTCATCCAGCCATCTTAACATTTTCATTTTTACCACAATCATATCATAGACATCTAATCTCATAGAAGCTCAACAGTCAATTCCATAAAGCATAAAGACAACCGGTTCTTAGAAGTTGCATTTAACTTGGTAGGCGAAAATTATTGAACCTTCTTTTTTCTATTTGAGTGTCTTCAAACTAACTATAATATAATCATACATAAGTTCTCTTATCTGAAAATAAAATGATATCTTAATAACATCATAAGGTCAACACATGTATACTATCTTTTCATTCATCTTGTGAAGTCATAATTGATGTAGATAAGTTCTTTTAATTTGATATCACACATAAGTGAAATTTAAACCATGTGTCTACAAACCATGATTCAAAGTTCCAATCTCTTGTTTCCAATTTGGAATTTATATTTATAGAAAAGAAACACAAGGTAAAGAAAAGGAATCAATGAAGTACTTTTTAAAATCTACAAAGTTTCAATTGCATTTAATGAAACTTAAAACCAAGTTCATATAAACATATTTATACAAAAGCTAGCATAAAGCTTCCAAAAACAACTGAATGCTTAGTGGTCAATATGCGCCTCCCAGTCCCAGACTCCCTTCTTTTCTACACCACAAATTCTAAGTCAAGAAAACTATACCAAATCACATATTTTCTCCTCGCCTCAAAAAGTCACAACAACGTCTCAACGGAAGGAAAAAAAATAGAATAGATTCCACTCAATACTCTCCAAATGTAGACCATTCGAAAGTTCAAAAGATAAATTGTTGTGACAATCCTTATCGTACTAGTTATTCTTATCTCCACAACCATGTGCAAGAGTTGCAACTTGCAACATATCAAGCTTATTCAAATGTAATCACAACAAGACACCAGCCTCATTCAAACCGGTACACACAAAATTTGACCTATCCAACTACCGATTGGTAAATTATTGCCAAGGTTCATCAAAAGGGATTTAAAGTAGTAGTCATTTGATGTGTAGATTTCAAGATGGTCAAAATCCTCTGAAAGGACTATGTTAAGAGGATTCCAACTAGCATAAACATAATGTCTGCCACAATACATCTTCAAGGATAGAAATGATGAGAACTGATAAAAGTGGGATAAAACTACAAGACAAAGAACAAGAGTCCCTTCTGTCCATCTTTCTATTTCCTATATGCTTCTTTTCTTTCCAAATCAAAGCATTTTCCCTGCCTCTTCAAAGCAACCCACATAATCCAATTCTCTACAGAGATACTCCACAAATTTCAATATTTTTTATGAAACTAAAATACAAAACCCAAATCACAGTTTAATATCTGCATAAACAGCAATAATAAGGTAAAAAAGCTCAAAACATAATATTAGAAAATGAACACCATAAATTCACAGCAAACACTTGCCGATATAATTGGTTTTCTAACTGAAAAAATGAATTTCACAAATCTCACGGACTGCTCCAATAAGCTCAGCCGATTTCGGACGAAATTAAAGCTGACCCATGGTAGAACTAGATGTGCCTGGTTGAGAGAAATGTTGTGGTGGTACTCCACGATCGAGAGTGTGGTCGGATGTGGAAGTAATTGGGGAAAAACAGTGACTGCACTCCCGGTTTTGGATGGGAATTGGAGTTGTTTCTAGCGGTTTGGTGTGCAGGCGATGGTTGGAGGTTATAGAGAGAGGTGAGTGGGTGCCGATGGTGTAGGGCTTCGATGGCTTAGGTGGCGGGTGGTGAAAGTTATTGATGGAAGGAGGCAGCGGATCGGTAGCTCAAGAAACATGCAGAATTTTGGGGAAAATGGAAAAAGAGGTCATTTTCCGCGTTTTGATTCGGTCGCGTGTTTTGGGAAGAAAATGCTCGAGTAGAAATTTTTTTTTTCGAAAATTTATTTTCGAAAATGGGAAAGAGAATGTATTTTCACTGTTTTGAAAAATCGAAAATAGAAAACGGTTCGAAAACTGCAAAGAGTGTTACTCCTAAAGTTGTTTAGCCCCTGTGTTGTTAGAGTTCTTTTTTTTTAAAGAAAATAAATTTTATGAAATGCGATATTTAGAGAAAATATATGATTGAAAAATATGGAAAAGTTATGAATTCACGTACAAAATTATTTTATTAAATGAATGTGAATGAAAGTGAGTTTGGAGAAAAATAAATCTTGAAAGCCAAAATAATTTGATTGATTAATAGATTTTTCAATATAATTACGCCGATATCTATTTCGATCTCAAATATCATCTCTTTTAGTCCATATGTCCAACCTTTACAACCACCTTATCCACCTATTCGTTTGTTTCCTACACCCATCTATACATTTCTTAATGCTACATGCAATTGTACTAATCTCTTATGCAACTCACACCATCAAAGGTCTCCAACATTTTCCTCTCCAACCCATAATTAATGGGAGTAAACTGAACTACACGTGCTCACCCGACATGTCTAATAATTAGTCACTAAATGTTTGGTCAGCATAGATGCATGGTATCAATAGTACTTTTACAAATCTCACATCGAAAGTATATACTTTCTCTATGGTGTTTTTATGTACTGGGGTTCTCTAACCTCAACAACTAGCTTCCATGTTAAGATACTCTTATGATCCATAACAACGGTACCAAAGTAGGTCTTTAGAAGCTAGCATAACAGTGTTCATATGCGACTAGCTATGACTAGTGCAATGCTCGGGATCATGAAGTGTGGTAGGTATTATGGGTTGAAATAAGTGTTGTCCACCTAGGCTCCGCGTCATCCACAAAAGTGTCACATTGCTTGTACATGTTCCACAAAACGAATATTTGCACATCAACTCCCAAAACTCGTCGAACCAAAATTGTACCTCGACTGCCGAAGCTCTTCTTATCAAGGGAATGTAGACCCCCAATCACTTGGTAATAGACAATTTGGAACTCTCATCCAAATAGCGACATTAAAGGTATCGACTCGACCTCGGATATTGATTTCATTTAAGTACGAATTCCGACACATTCAAAATCAACATGAATTTAAGTACAATAAAATCATGCATGCACATAACGAATTATATGATAAGTATCACGAAAGCACAAACATCAACAAGAATATTTGAAATTTAACTTATTATGACTTTCGACATAATGATAAGAGGATGTCAAATCATTAATATGACAAAAAGGGCACCTAATTTGTTTTAATAAATAATGCTACTTGCATAACTATTGACTATACAAATTGAATTAATGATTTTATTGATGAAACAATTACAATCGAATATCAATGTAACTACAATCAATAAATCATCTCACCTAACTAAGAGTTTCAACTCCTAAACTCACTAGTCTAGATACTTCAACTAGAGTAAGAAAAGAAATAGTTATTTGAAAGGAAAATATTTGAATTGCGTGCCATCTTCTTCAAATGAGGAGGGAGGGTATTTATAGATTTCTTTCCAATTGCTGGGATAGTTTAGTAATTCTTGCACTGTGCCAGGTGACGGCTCCTAGTTAGCTTTCTTCTAACTAATTCGGTTATGAATCACACTTTATCCATTTGCCCATGAGCTCTTTATAGATAAACTGAAGCCATCATGTTTATGGTAAATGATTCGCGACCTTTATGCAAACCTTCTATTTCTTTCTTCCCTTCGCGACTTTCATCTCACTAAGGATTGGATGGGCTCACGTACTTTAATTTGAGGGTTAAAAAATAACCCCCCCCCCCCCCCNTATTTACTTTAAGTTTAGGACTTATTATTTCTTTTGATACGTTGGAAACCCACAATTGCTTATATATGTTTCCTTGTTAGAGGTGGATGATGTGGGTCATTTTGAGGGTGTCGTCTATGATCGCTGCAGTTATTTGCGTGTACTACAAGCCCCTTTCACATGTTTCTAAACTAATGGCGTATACGTATTTAATGGGCGTGTCAAATTCATTTAATTGAGTCCATTCTTTTCTTTTTGAATTATCAATCACGTGCCTTTTAATATTTGATGGATGTGATTGTTCGTATGAACATGTTAGCTACGATTCATCTAGACAAGCCATCTAACGGTCCATGTTTCTTTCTAAAACCTATAAATATGTTATTTCTCTTTGGTGTTTCTCTCTTATCCCCTTTTGCTATTCATCTCTTTTTAGCGTCTTCATTTTTTTTCTGCTTGTCTTTCCAGAGTGATTTCCAAAATATTTATCAAAGATCTGAGATTGAAAGTTCTCAACTCAGGGATTTGTCTCCTGAGATGCCTTCCTCTTCGGACGAATCCCAATTTCTCGTGCGGCCATCGTAATTAACGATGAATCATTTATCTTCTGTTGTACTTCTTGATCAGGGTGGTAGTTCCCAATCTAAGGCTAGCAAGGCTTGTGGACTTCTTATGGTAGAAAGACTTTCGAAACCTCTAAGATATTTTCAACTATTAACAAGAAAGATCTAGGTAACATTCAGGACTGCTTTGGTGTCCTTGATCGGTCTTAGGCAGTTTCTAACTATGGACTATCTCACCTATGACTTTATGCTATTCATAGGTGTTCAATGGATATGGGTCTTAGACTTCCCTTTCACCCCTTCTTCCATATCGTTCTTTCCTTCTTTAACATTGCCCAATGCAGCTTATCATGAATGAATGGGGCCACATGACTAGGTCATTTTATTATGGCATATCACGAGTAAGAGAGGAGAATTTACTCTAGACGTTTTTCTATCTATTTACAATATGGTGAAAGTAGGGAATAGCACGCACCCACATAAGGGATATTACTATTTTACTCGCTCTTCCAAAACATGCCCAAAACTCATCATTACTCTCAATAAAGTACATGGTTAGAAGTAGGGTTTTTTATTTGCTTGCGTAAACTAGTGGCTACATTGCAACAACCCCATCTTGAAGTTGTTATGCCGCTTTTATGGTGATTCTAGTGAATATTTACCCTTTTCGTAGTCAACCATATATTAATATGATTATTTACTTGATTACAATTATGTAAAGAAAATGTTGACTCCACGCGAAGTTGGGGAGCTATTGAGCTTCTCTAATCCAAAATTTCATGATGCCAAAATTCAGATTACTGTGAGCAAGTTGATGTGTTCTTTTCCTTGCTTTAATGGTCCATTCTTATCTTTTTGAAAAAAAATACTTAATTTTTCTGTTTCTTTTGCAGTGCGAACTGACTTGGGTACTCCATCTTCGATGGCCCCTAAATGGTCGAAGTCTTTTGCTGCTCCTTCTAAGAAGTACATCCATGAGGACTCTAAGAGCTCGAAGCAAGTGCCTCCTCCAGAGGCCAAGGCTTCATCTGAGCGATCCTCGTCCCAGGCTCCTAGTACTGGAATTTTTGGGTCTTCGGCTGTAGACTCCATGCCTCTTTCTTCTCCAAGTTCGGTTGAGGATCCTAGAAAAAGGAAAACCTCGAGTGGGCATGTGCTCATTCCTAATCCTAAAAGTTCTTATTTGCCTCGGAGGTGGCACTTTAGAAGTCTTTATTCCTTTCTTGCTGCGATGGTATATTAGATGTGGGTGCTTTATTAGCGTTTCCTTCTTTTATTTCTCGTACAACGAAGTGTTTTTGCCTATTTCAACGCATCTTAGGAAAACCTAGTAGAAGAACTCACTCCTACTGAGAGGGATAAAATGATTGATGCGCATCTTCAGCGAGTTGTAGTCTTATCACAATATTAGTAGTCTGATTATGAAGCTTACACCTTTAAGGTGGCTAGGTTGGAGAAGAAGGCTAGTTCTTTGGTGAAGAAGTGCAAGTCTCTTCAGAGAAAGTTGAAGAAAGTTGGTGATGAGAGAGATAGGTGCAAGGAGATAAGTAAAGGTGCCAAAGCTTTTGCAGTAAAAGAGGCTTCATTGGTGGTTGATGCCAAGATGATCTCTTCAAATTTAGATTTGGCAAAGGAAGAGCACACTGCCTATGTTGTATTCTCTTCACAGTGCACAAGTCTTTAAGGACTTTAGCATATGTAGGAATTTGAGAAATCACATGCAAGAGATGTAGGTTGATTTTTACTTGCCTAAGGTGCTCTAGGATCTCATCATGTTGGCTATTAGCTTTCAATAGGAACCTAAGAAATTACATGCAAGATAGGCAAATTGATTTTTACTTGCTTGAGGTGTTCTAGAATTTCACTATGTTGATTGGTAGACTTCGGTGTAAGCTTAAGAGCTTGATGGAAAAGCACTCTAACTGGGTTTTCTACCACTTCCTCATTAGGGCTACTCTAACTAGACTCACTATACTCTTTTTCAGTTTTCCTAGGCTTGGAGATTGGTTCTATGACTTTCCCTGATCTAGTGGTGATGACATTCACTTCCTTAAGATTGTTTTCTTTCGATCCTGAGGTTTGTGCCATGTCAACCCCATAGGATTTGGTTGAGGTTGAGTTGGAAATTTCCCACGCTCCCCTATAGCTAAGGTATTAGTCAACTTCGACATATGGTTTTTTATCTCTTTGGTTTCTTCAACTACCTGAGTGATCATAGTCTCAAACTTCTGATTTGTATTACCTTGTGCCTCTATAAAAGCATGTAAGATGTTTTCTAAAGAGTTCCTAGAAGTTGTGGGCTAATATTAAGGTGTATTAAAAACTCTAGCTGGCTGGACATGTTTCTGGTTTTTAGATTTCCAACTAAAATTGGGGTGATTCCGCGACCCAGGATTGTAGGTTTTTGAAAATAGAGCATAGGGCTTTTTGTATGTGCCTAAGGCATTACAATATTTCTCATAAACCCCATAATGTCAGTAAAAGTACTACACTCTTGCGCTGGGTGATCAGTTCCACCATAGACAAAACAGGGTTTTAGAGACTCAACACATGATACATTCTGTGTAGATTACGAGTCTTTAGCACGTAGGGTCTCTATCTAGTGAGGGCTTCTACTTTGGCTCTAAGGCTGTCCTCCTCCCTAAGATGATAGATACTTGTTCTAGTGAGATTTCCTGTGGTTCGTGACCTATTGGCACTCTCAGTGGCGCTAGGTCCAGTCCAAGTATGAGCTTTTTGTAAAAATTCACGGTTGCAAAGGGCTTATAGTTCTTTATATCTTTTCTAGGCTTGGTAAAAGGTTTCGATGTCCTTTTGAGTAAACGATGAATTTGTTTCTTTAAGGTACTAGTTTTATGGTGGGGAAAGTATTTATTAAAGAATGCTTGAGTCATTTCAGCCCAAGTGCCAATCGATTGTGGTCTCAACGATTATAGCTAGCTTTTAGCTCGTTCTTTAAGTGAAAATGGGAAAATTTTTAGCCTAACTACGTCCGTTGTACCATGTTGATTGTGTAAGGTTGCAACCACCTCATTAAATTCCCAAATATACATGTATAGATTTTCATTTTCGAGTCCATGAAAAGTGAAAAGAAGTTGAATCATTCCCGATTTAAGCTCCATAGGTGGCATATTAGGCGGAAACATGATATATGATGGTGTGGACGTACGTGTGAGGTAAAGATAATCCTATAAAGTCATATAAGGTGCATCGCCATGTTCACTATCAGTCATAATGTTGTGTGGTGTGGTGTTTGTGGCAATAGATGCAGTATTAAAAATAGGGTTGGAAAGTGATTAAACACTGAAAAAGTTCCTTCGGTAGAGCTTCCTTACTCGCCTCGATCCCTGCTTATAAAACACAAAAATTAAACGATATGAGAATAAAAAATAACAAATAAGAAAATTAATTTAACTAAGAAAATCAACATCAATTATTCATTATTTTTACTCAATTAGAGGTTTTCATCTCAATTCTCTAATCGAAAGATATATCGTTGGAAATCAATTTATTTCAATTGTAATCCTAGAATCTAGACCTATAACACATTCCCACTTTTTTCATTGGAATAAGATTAAGAAACGACCATATACATCAAGCATAAGACAATAATTAATCACACCAATAAAATAAATTTGAGATTAAAATTAAACAAATACTTCAATTATTCAATAGAAAGAGTGTGACTCTATCTATGAAGAATTTAATAAAAGTTAAATCAATCTTAAACAAATTTATGTAAGAAAAGTCTAAATCCTAGAGTTATTCAACAAGGAAAGATCAAATTACATGAATATAGGGTGTGAAATCTCCAAATTCAATGAGTTCCTTCCTAGTTTCACCAAGAATTTTAGTTCTTCATGGAAATCTTGAGCAAAAATCAGAGAAAAATATGCATGGAGGCATCCTCCTCTGTTCTCATACATTATAGGGTTGAAATATTGTGAAAGAAGTTGGTTACCATAAGAATTTAACGTAAATTAGGAAACAAAGATTCGCGTCACAAATTACTACTATGCTACCGCATAGTCATAGGTACTTCAGTCGCATAGAAGTCTTAAACTGGATGCTGGATTGCCCTAAAGGGGCACATGCTACTGCATAGGGGATTAGGCTATGCGAACGCATAGCTTATCCCACTTTCACAATTGTTGCGTTTTGGTCCTCTAACTCCGTTCCTCGTTTTGTGACTTCACCATTTCTTCTTCTTCCCATGCTTTATTCATTAGCCCAATTTGACCTCGTCATCTTCATATCTTCGTTTTCCCTTCCGAGTCATCTTTTGGATATTTACAATTTGGTCCCTGAACTTTCATTTCCTTCAATTTGGTCTTTTTTCCACCAGTTTCTCCTTATTTCCACTACATTCATCACGTTGTCCTGCAAAATGTAAATTATATAGAATTAAGTTATATTCCAACATATTAATCAACAAATTTTCATGTTTTGAAAGTAAAATAAGTGTGTAAAAATGTACTTATCATAACTACTGAGGATGCTAGTTTGAATCAACAAGTGGCTGAAGCGAGGTTGGTTGCCGTTCATGAGTACAAAGCACACTTTTATGAAACAACGAAGTATGATGGTCTCAATATTCACAGAAAGATGGTGGCCTATGGAGAGATATTGGAAAAGCTTGAAGCTACAAATCCTAAAATGGACCTCACGGCCTAAAGATGAGTTTCTTCCGGAAATCCCTATACTCCTGCTCAAGAGGTGGAATCCGTTGAAGAGGTTGAGGAAGAGTGAAAGTTACGAGTTCGACCCTAAAATCACCTAGATGGGGTGAATAGGTAAATAATGTGGAATTAAACTTACTAATTAAAAGCAACAATTTACTTTTTAATTGTTCTAGATGTTTATCCAATCATGCTAAGTTATCTTATGTTGAATTGCTACAATAATAAATAAAACGGTAAATAATACAAGATTTTCTTACGGAGAAAACCCTTAACAGGGTAAAAACTCCGGAACCAAGCCAGTAACCTCCACTATAGATAATTAGAAGTTACAGTATGATCCATTCTAGAAAACACACCAAACTCCATGATCTAGTTCATGCAATCTTCAAGACACGCTAGAACTTGCTTCAATATATGTGCTCCCGATCTTCTGGAATTGTCTATCTCTTGTGGATCACTAAGAACACCTCGTTCTGTACTCTTCCCGTGTTTTTAGTTTAACTTTCCTCAATTTTCAGCAACCTCTGAAAACTATTGAGAAAGTACCTTTGTAATTATATAAGAAGTGAGTGTTTTGAATTATTGGGATTTGATTTTTTCCCAACTTGTGTTGATTGATCTCAAGAATCAAATGTTTAATCTCAATGTTTGGATATGTTTTTGGATCTTAGGATGATGTTACGAGGATGTATTATAATGTTCGACCACACCCAAAAACGTAATGGGCATTGGCTATTTATAATAGGAAATATTTGGATAGTATAGGATAGATAGAACTCTTGAAATCACAAACTAGGGTTTCTCAAAAGACATTATCGCTCGAGCGCAAGCTCACGACAAGTGGGCGACAGTCTATTTTAGTCACTCGAGCATCAGCTTTGGCGGCAAGCTAACATAAATCTGACAACTTTTTCTCCATGTTCCATACTTAAACCCAAAGACTCCTAGTTCATCTATACAACACCCAAAAAGACTTCTTGATTTTATAACTATTTTATAATCATCCTTTTATCTAAAAAAATGCCAATACAACTAAAAACCTAACAATCTCACCCTTTGGCATTTAGTGACAAAATTACAATAGAAGCCAAGGAAGTAAAAACAAAACTTATCTACCCAAAATCAAGATCAAACTAAATGTCAGTCTCTTGCATTCCTTATTAAACATGTTTCCTGAAATCAACAAATCTAACACTATGTGTAAAAACACGTGAAACGGGAAATATAAGAATTGAAACACACACTCATAAATATGCTAGCTTGATTGAGAAGTAATTCTAATGTTAATCAAAATACAATTGAAACATTAATATCACAAAACTAAAAAAACTAAAAAAACTAAGCATTCAGAATGATCATCTCTCCCAATACTATCATGAAATAATATCAACTCCCCCTTGCTGCAAACTCTCTCTAAAATGTAGTTAAATTAGACCAAAAAAATGTCCATCTCATCTTCTCTCCCTATTTTTGTCACAAATGATGAATGAAACTATATCAACAATACATAATAACTCAAAGATGAAGTTGATAGCATGCACAAGTATAATCAATGACCAGTAAACCTTCCAACATACTCAGTTCCAGTCTAAATGGAGTAAATTGTGTAAATGACTCATGTGTGTAAAGTGCGACTAATTTCTTGTGATCAAAATTCCAAACCTTAAATTTATGAGAAATGACATACTAAATATCACTACCAAATAAGTTTATTCCCATACTAATGAAAGTCAAACCAATAATGTATATTAGGACCTATATATAAATCTCAATTTTCATGTATATTATTATTTTCTCCCATTGACTTTGAGCATATATACATCTTCGGACAGTTTCTATTTTTCTTGTTTAGCTCATCAGTTTTCTTTTCATTTTTTCACATCTTATGTACAGACCCCTTTCTATTAAGCGACTAAGAAAAACTCTGTAACGAGTTTTGAGCCGATGTTCCAAGTCAGTTGACCACATGGTATCAGGTTATGAGAAACCCCTCGAGTTCATTGCTCAAGTCAAATAGGTTTTGAAAAAGAGTATAAGATGAAATGATTTCTATTTAAGGGGATATACTAGAGTTTAGATATAATAAATTAAGGTTAGTCCATGTTCAAAGTCATCTTACCAATAGATGACGACCATCCTAAATCTCATACACGTGGTCAAGACTCGCTCACAAAATCATAGTGTGTGCAGTGCAAATGGCACATAAAGAAATCTATACTAAGTACTCCACATAAAAACCTAAACAAAATAATGAAAAAAAATCATATATCATGCTGTAGTGAAAAAAATTCTCCCTTTGGTTTTTTTTTTAATTTTTAAATTTCAATTTTTTAAAGATCAAACTATCTACAAAGCAAAACAAAAATGAGATGCATGAATCATAATAACCATAAGCAGGCATAAAAAATACATAATCAGTTAGGTACACAAACATCTTACCTTTAAGAGTACCTTGATCAATTTAAAAAAGAAAAATCAGATCTCTCTTTTTCACACAAACCTTGCTAGAAGCAGAATTATTCATAGTCAATTGTTTTAATAACACGGTCAATTGACTCACCTATTTAGTAAGAAAGTCAACTCTACTAGATATGTTCTGATTTCTACTTTTTTTCACAAGTCTATTGCACCTAGGCCTTGCTGTCCCAGCTTACCACAATTAAACCATGTAAGAATAAATCTATGACCAAATCTACGTGGCTCCTGAAATTGATTTCCATTGGGAAACATTGTACGCAGTCCAATGTGATTACCTACTCTTTATTAGTAGCAGTGACATGTGGTTTTGGAAATGCTAACATCATTAGGATTAGAATTATCATAACCTAGACCACTCTTGTTACCAAAAGTTTTCTTCATCCTTAAAAGATTATCAAATTTTTCAGAACCACTAGAGAAAGTAAGAAGTTAAGACTTGTAATATTCAAGTTGGCTTAGAAGGTTGTTATCCTGGATTTCTAATTCACCATTCTCAATGGTCAGCTCACTAACTCTTTTAGAGGACTTCTCAAGTTCACCTATAAGATTCTTAATATCTAGTTTATTGAGGCACAAGGTAGACTTTCGAAGGTCAGCTACAAGTTTCTTAGAAAACTAGCTCGAGTTCATTGACCTTCTTAAGCACGACTTTATTCACCTTCTTAATCTTAAGANTGACCTTCTTAAGCACGACTTTATCCACCTTCTTAATCTTAAGATTCTCCTCAAATAATTGTTGACAAGCCTCATGAATCTCTTCCCCAACTTCCTCAGAGTGGTCACTACTATCTACTTCCTCTACCTTCTCATTATCCTCATCAAATTCACTTTTAATCCTAACAGTGAAGGCCATAAAATTGTCACTCTCCTCATGAGTGGACCTTCCACTTTGATTATCTGAGCTAGACTCGTCAACAATGAGAGTTGGCATTCATAGCTTTACCTTGATTTCTCTTACCATTAGGGCACTCACTTCTATAGTGGCCAAAATCTTGACACTTATGATATCTCACAGTATTAGATTTCTTTCTAGACTTACTCGGGTCTCCTCTATGTCTCTCTTTGGTCGTCTTCTTATTTCTAAACATTTTTTTGAAAATTCTTATCATTAAGTGATTCCGAATCAAAAGAATCATGATAATCATCCCTAATAGTTTTCAAGGCCAAAGACTTATGTTTCTTATGTTTAACTAATGTTAGTTTATAAGTCTGGAGAGATACAACCAATTCTTTAACTTTAACAAGATCTATGTCCTTACTCTCCTCTATAGCTACGATTTTAGGCTTAAACCTCTTAGGTAAGAATCTAACGATTTTTTTGACAATTTTAGGCTCAGGAATTCTCTCACCTAGGTTGAAACTATAATTAACTATGTTATTCAAGCTTGCGTAGAAGTCATCAAAGGTCTCATCATCCTTTATCCTAATCTCTTCAAACTTAGTGGTCAACATTTGTAACTTAGAGTTCCTAATAATCTGAGTTCCCTCATGTGTATGTAAAATATCCCAAACCTCTTTAACAACCTCACACATAAACACATGCCTAAATTCTTCTAGTGACACAACCATAAATAAAGCATGTAAAGCCTTACTATTCCAATTACACTCATTTAATTTGGCCTTCGACCAATTTGCTATAGGATTGGGGTGACGACATTATTACCGGTGTTAGAAGGGACAATCCAACCATTTACTATGCTCAACTAGATTTGCTCATCCATCAATTTTAGGAAGACTCTCATTCTAACTTTCCAATAAGCATAATTGATGCCATCAAAATATGTTGGGACAAACAATGAACTATCCATCTGGAAAACTAGTGCCGAAAATCGAATTTGGGCTTTGATACCACTTGAAATTTACGAGTTTGACCCTAAAATCACCTAGAGAGGAGTTCTACTGGAGGTTTGGATAGCCCATAATACATGGAGAAGCTCATCAACCCAGACCTTTTTGAAACATCAACCTTTCATTTCAAAGTATACTTCATCGTCTTATCGACTGCCTCTACTTGGCCATTTGCCTGGGGTGATTAGATGCTGAGAAATATTTCTTGATGCTCAATTCATCACATGGGTCCTAAACCTCTTATTAACAAACTGCCTCCCATTATCTGATACAGTCGAATGGAAAATTTCGAACTGACAAATGATGTTTTTAGATGAATTTTGATGTGTTGGCTTCAATAATTTTAACTAGCGGTTCGACCTTGACCTATTTAGTGAAATAGTCAATGGCGACCATCGCATAATTGGCACTGCCTTTTTCCTTATGCACGGGCAATAAGATCAATTCCCCACTTGTAGGAATGTAAACGAGCCAAGCCAACTTCCGAATCGAAGTTTACAACTCGAGCTTTTTAGGCCTGAGCCGGGCTAAAGCTCGAACGAAAAATCAATGCTGAATTCGGACTTTAGGCTCGGGCCTTACTGAGCCGAGTCGAGTCGAGCGAGCTTATTTTTTTCCATCATATAGCTATTGTGCTGCTTGCCTCAGTAGTTGTTGTTGCATGATATTCAAGCAAGTGACATGGGCCATTTTAGCCTGCTACTTGTGCCGCATGTGTGGCTCATCGAACCATACGAGTCAGCTCAATCTCGAGCCTTTGTCGAGAATTGAGGCTCGGCCCGAGCCGCGATTCGAGCCGACTCGAGCTTTTTATGGGTAATCACGCCCAAAAAATAACGTGGTAGTTGTAGTACAACTTTGGAGTGTCGTATCTATAGGGAAATGGAAAATGCTCCAAGGATCAAGATAGTGAATTATTCTCTTCAATATGTAGTGAAATTCAATGTTTGAAATGGGATATTAAATTCAATAATTTGAGGTAGTGAAGCGTCAGAATTCCCTCGGTTGGATTGGATCATTCACATCAATTATTCCATTTTTATAACACAATTAGAGGCTTTTATCCCAACTCTCTAATCGGAAGATATATCGTGAAAACCAATTTAATTTACAAATGTAATCCTAGAATCTATACTTATGACATGTTCGCACAATTTTATTGGAATAAGATCAAAGATCGACCATATACATCAAGCATAATGCAGTAATCAAACCGCCAATAAAGTAATATTAAGATTAAAATTCAACAATTAGTTCAATTTAACGATAGAAGAAGTATGACTGGATCTATGAAGGATTTGATAAAAGTTAAACTAATCTCAATAATAAGTAATTGAAATTGAAACTCAATAAATAGTTTGATTAAATAATGGAAAAAAATTACTGAATCCATGAAAAATTTAGTAATTATTAAACTGATTTCAATATAAATTCATGAAAAGAAAAGTCTAAATCCTAAGATTATTCAACAAGAAAAGACCAGTTACATGAAATAATATATGTGAAATCACCACATCCAATTGAAGCCCTGTTTGAGTCACATTAAAATTTTTATTTTCATTATTCTACTCATTTTCAACCATATATTTTCAATAAAATAATATTTTCCATCACATCAATAACTTTTCCTTCCTTTTCAACCACACATTTTCTATCAATCTACTATTTCAAAATACATTCTTCCAAAATAATGTAGTTCAAACACACCCTGAGTTCCTCCCTTACTTCACCAAGATTGTTAGTTCTCCATGAGGTTCTTGAACAATAATCGAGATGAAAAAAATGATATGAAACCCCTTTGTGCTCAAAATACGGCTCTCCTCTTCAAAGTCACGAAATTTTTTTCTTTTATTATCCCCCAAAAATTTGCCCTAAAACATTACCAAAACAAATATAAGGAAACTAAATTTTTCTTCCCGTTTTGGCTTGAGGCACGTGCCTAGTGTAAACTAGGGTGCACGCCTTAAAGATTTTGGCAGCCTCAGTCGAGGCCTTGGAGTGAGTTGCGTGCCTCGCCTGTAGGCAAAGGCGCGTACCTTACAGTGTTTTTGGACCAAAACTTTCTCTCTTGATATCCGATTAAGATTATTCAAGATGCGTTGGAAAGCTAACTCAAGCGCTACAAATTTGAAAATTTGCTTCAGATACCATCTTCAAATTTGATCATTTTCTATGTCAAAAATTGGTCTCAATATGATGCTGAAAACTGGTGCAAAACACTTCAGTTTGAAAGTTAATATGTGATAATGTCTTGACTATATTTCATCCATTTGACTAATTTCTTCATCCAATTGACATCTAATACTCTCGAATATTTATCACATGGTTAGAGACAAGTTTAAATTGTTTTCACTTTAGTCCCTGCACTTTCACTTTCTTCCATTTTGGTTATTTTTCACTTGTTTCTCCTTATTTCCACTACATTCATCTCCTGTCCTGCAAAACATAAATTACATTAAATTAAGTTATATTCTAATATATTAATCAACAATTTTCCATATTTTGACAGTAAGATAAGTGTGTAAAAATACACTTATCAATGGGGCAAGTCATGGACTACTCAAGCCAGCGAGCCGGATTGACATCCCTACCCACTTGTCGAATTGCCAAGGGTTGGATGCTATAGTGAGTTCCTGGAAGGGTTATCTCAAATATAGGAGAAAGGCTGAAATTTATCACACTTTCGCACAAAGTCTAGTGCATCTTTTTTTTCAGGGTGGGCTAGTAGTACATTTGTCTAAGGACTTTTTGTGCTAATGGTTACTGTACACTCATTCATGGATTTCTCTTAGTACATGGCTCACCTCTCCACCTTCAATACACTGTAAGAGGAGCGAGGAATGACATCTCTTGTAGAGCACTTCATCTAGCTAGATGAATTGGGCAGCCTTCATCCTTAGTTTCTGGGCCTACTCTTTGCTATCGGCAAAGCTTGGTCTTTGAGGTAGGCGATGATATGTTGCATCTAGAAGGGTACCTTTGATCCACATCATTTTCTCTTTCTTTTAGGTGTAATAGCTAGATAAATGCTAGATGGGTACCATTTTGAGTAACTAAGAATCTTTTCTACAGTCCAATTTGGCTTAACATTGGCTTTAACATTTTCAGTTTGTGGGATCCGCATCAGCTCGAATTTTTCAAAGATGGAATAAGGTCCATTACGAGCTTGAGGAATGAACGGTGGCTTTTCACATAATACACAAGCAATTGGTGGCTACCCTTTTTTTTCTGATAAGGAGTGAACTGTGGCTTCTCTTAATATAGCCAAATAAATTATGAGAGGTTCATCAGCATTTAGTTTTGAGAGGAAGGGGACATGTCCCAAGAGCTTCTTTAGCCCTTGAAAAGAAACAATATTTATGTTGTTGTAGTTATGATTTGAATTGGAATGATTTCAAATTCATCAAATTTATACTAAAACATATAGATGTCATGATGTTATTTCGTGAGTTTGATACATAACGATATCATTATAATTTTAGTACAATTTTAATGACATTTATATCATTTCAGTCCAAATCATAACTAAAATGACACATATATCGTTTCAGTTTATATAAAACAATAATTATACTGTTTCAGCTAAAAGCGTTAATTCGATCATCCACTACAACCGAAACGCATTGGACATATGTAAGACAATCGAAAGGGTCATCAAGTGGGTTCGAATTTACTCAAAAGAAACTATGGGAACATTTGTGTTCTGATAATTGTTTACCACCTTCGAACTATTCCAACAAAAAGAAAGTATCTTCGTTTGCTCTTTCTAATCCATTCGAGTGGTATCAACTCACTTGATGACCTCTATCAGTCGTCATATGTATGTCGAAGGTAGGTATGGTGGATATGGATGGTCAAATAGTTATTTTTAGCCAGAACGATATAATTGTCGTTTTATATGAAAAGAAATGTTATCTATGTTGTTGTACTTATAATTTGATCTGGAATGATTTCAAACTCGTCGAATTTGTATGGAATGATATGGATGACATCATGTTGTTCCGTGAGTTTAATACATAACGACACTGCTCTCGTTAAGTATGAAAGGAAACGATATCTATATCATTTTAATTATGATTTAAATTGAAACGATAACAATGTCGTAAAAATTGTACTATAACGATATGTATGTCGTTATGTTATTTCGTAGATTTGATATATAATTATATCATTGTTATGATTTAAATTGAAACAATTTCAATCTTGCCAAATTTGTGCTGAAATGATATGGATATCATTATATTGTTTAATGGGTTTTATACTTACGATTTATCATCGTTGTTTGAAAATTGTACGAGAAAAGGACTCCATTGAACGAAGATGGAAGTTTGGTCCCCTAGATACGCGTGCATGACTCCCAGCTATAACGACTTATATGTCATTTTACTAGTCTATAACAACTTCAATGTTATTATAAAAATTAGTAGAGTAGTGTGTTTTTCGTACTGGAACGACATCAATATCGTTTTATGTCTCATAAATGATTTCAATATCGTTATGCGAACCAGTGCAATATATATATATATATTAATGTCATTATACGAATTAGTGCATTTTTCGTACTGAAACGACATCAACATCATTTTATGTCTCCGGAACAAAGTCTTTGTCGTTACGTAAAGCAGGATTTATATTTTGTCATAATGACCTAAATGTCATTTTATTTTTCTGGAGCGATATTAGTATCCTGAACATGTATGATATTTAAACTTGAAAGTTTTAATAGCCTGAGAATAGATAAACTTCAATTCAATTCAATATCATCAAGTTGCAAATGCACTTGCTAGCCAAAATCTAAGTAGCTACACAAGATCCTCAAAACATCAAGAAGTCCGCACAAACAAAACGAAGTAGCTACACAACATCCTCAAAACGACAAGTACTCTGGACAAACAAGTCAAATTAACTATAGAACATTCTCAAAACATCAAATGAAATGGCAAAAAACAATTTAACGCTCGAAGTCCCATACCAACTTAAAAACACATTGTACATGTCCCCCTTAGTAATCTTTTCCCCACTTTTTTTGAAAGGTTATAAGCCCGACCATGAACTAAATCCATTTGACACTACTGTTGTTGGTTCCCCAAGCCAGTATTTAGGAATGAACTACATACATTATTGTATTTATTGAATGTCAAAGTAGACTCTATGTGGATAAGTAACTAGAAACTTTCTTCATAATAAACAATATGATGTTGAATCAGCGAAAAATATTAAATTATATGGGATAAGGGGTCAAAGATTTGATCACAATAGCTTTAGCAATTATAAAAAAAAATATCTTGCACAAAAACAATGATCATAAAAGATGCACTACATGAAATTCTCTATTTAAGCTCGTCGATATCAAGATCATTTACAAATACAATCTGCACTTGCTGAAGTATATCAAATGTGTGGTTCCACAATTGGTCGTGATATGAAGAAGGGAGCATCAAGGAAATGTATAAGTAGACTATGGTTACTACGTGCAAATCGCTTCATTCCATTATTATTTATTTCATTGATCAAATACAAAATGTAAACGGACTTTCAACAGTGACATATGTTTGTCGTTTTCGAGGATCCACTAATACAAAACCAATAGTTAAGGGACATAACCTATACTTTGATAGTCACAACTAGATAAAGGTCCTGGTTTTTGCTATAAACTACAAAAAACTTGTGTGTTGCAATAGCTCCAATATGCAACTACAAAGTCAGAAAATAGGATTGCATTTGCAAATAAAAGCAATTGCAACTAATAATTTGATGAATATACTTAATGCAAGAGAAACTATACACAAACTGATGATACCAATGATGTTTTGATTGCACAATTGAAACTCCTCCATTTTCTCTTTCATTTCATTCTACATTTCTATTTATCTATTAGCAGTAGATTCTACACACACTTGTATAATTTTAGCTGCCAGCAGTAGATCTTCATTTTTATAGTCTTCTTAAATACATTTATAGGTCTTGAAAAGAACACAATTTGATTTTTAAATATGAATTTGATGTTCAAAAGAAAGTTCAAAGTTCAAATACCAATACAAAAACAAATAAAATCAAGAATCACCTTTCGAGAACACCTCACACAAAAATTGAAGGACATCATCTTCACATTCCTCTATTCTTTGCAAATGAATTTCATTTTGCGAATAACAACTGCAGCCAACTAAGGGCACCATCTATGTCCTCAACAAATATTTGAAAAAATATTTTAATATACAAAGTGTACAAATTCAATTGTTATACACAATTTAGTGAGCATGAAATTTCTTTCTATTATCTACAAGTACAACGACAAATTGGTATGGAGTGGTTAAATATTTTCAAAAGTCTTTCTATTCCTATTATACATTATATTTCTGAATTTTTAGATTATTTAAATATTTTGATTTAATTTGTGCTCTTGAAGAAGCACAATTAGAAATTATATTTGTACTAAATGAATATGATGTTGATGTTTTTGAAGAAATACAACTCACCTTATATAAATGTTCCAAAAAGTCTTATCTACTATTGAAAAACATGTCATTACAATTTCAATATTACAGAAAATTATTGATATATTGTTTCAAAAAAAATAAAAATAATACATATTAGTATTCTTGAAGAATACCGTATTGTTTCTTCAAGAAATACAAATTTATACATATTAATATTTTGGAAGAATATTATAATTAATTTAAATGAATCAATATTCCTGAAGAATATTATTTTGGTACTATAAAAGAGTCATTACTGTATTATTTTGGAAAATAAAATTTTACTATTAATAATAATTTATTATTTATTAAATTAAAGAGAAACATACTAAAATTCTAAAATGTGTGATACAATTGAAACAAACACTATACTGGACCAGAAGTTCAGTTTGACTTTATTGATTGGCATGACCAGGTGGACAATCACTGAATAAATATTGACGTGAAATTAAAAATTTAAATAGATATTCAACAAAGAACTTAAAGATTCCTCAATCGAATGAATTCCTATATGTTATTTATTCTCTTTATCGAAAATTGATCATTAAACATCACTAGCTAAAATAGGGAATGAATTCCCTATATTTCTGAAAATTAATTAGAGTGATAAATGTGATCTCATCATCCTCCACGTTGACCATCTAGATATTATTTGTATCTAATAGATTGATACATATACTAGATGATTGCATGATATTTGCAACATGAAGTTTGCAAAATTACTGCTCAAATTTTATATTATGATTATGATTTTCATATTATACAATCAAGGTATGTCTGTTAATATTAGTGAACATAAATCTCAACATTTTAATAAGTATTAGTTATAATGTCGATAAACGATTTAACACCATTGCTTATTAAATACCCCTAATTAATTTAATTGAGAATAAAGTACTTCTCATTTCTATTTAGGAAATGTTATTATTCATCATGTCAATATCATATGTCTCTTTATCATAATTGACTTATGGTTATAGTCTAATTTTTCTATCTAATTATTATGCTAAAATTGGTCAACTACAATGGACTGAGATGGAAAGTAAAGAATATTGAGAAGAAAACAGTAATATGAACCCTTATACAATATCTCAAGCCCAATCAGGTGATTTTTTATAAAGCAATTTGTTTTTCAATTTGACTAGACAATGCTCTCAACATTAGGGTGAATAATTAATAAGTTAGAAATAATCCTCGCAAAAAATAATTCAAACTAGAAGTTCGAAAAATAATTTATTTAAATTTATTTACTGAACAATGAGATCAATAACATCTCACACTCTTTAAATGCTCCAACTCGAATTAACGTTCTAGAGGACAATTAGTTAATATTATATTTGATAAATTTATGATACGCCTGAAACATGATGTATTCAATTTTAATATAAAAATCTCCAAACGAAAATGAAACAATTAGTAAAGATGGTCATATTAAGGAGGCATACACTCTTGATGAGTTTTTAGACATCACAAATTATAAAACTGCGTAAGATGTTCAAGTACCTAAATAATGAAAATTGAGATATTTCAATAAGTTATGTAATTATGGGAAAAGAAATAGAATTGCAAAGGAAAAAATTGTTGACAACATTTTTTGCATATCATGTGTTGCATCATATTATGAATAATGAGGGTATCGAAATAAAATTATTAAAGTATATCGATCGAAAAAATAATTGACCGAAATAAATTAATGCAATCTTAGCAAATTGATTTTACTGGAGAAACCTAAAGTTAATGAATCTATAGTCCGAACATCTAAATGTGAATACTTATGCGAAATGAAAACAGAAAAAAAATTAAGTCGTAATATGAAATGTATATGAAATGTATGACTATTTGCATAATGAATTTTGCGAAAACTTGTATAAATGGATAAGTTATCATACAATGAATAAATACCTTGTTAGTTTGACAATACATGAAATTTGATATGCATATAATAAATATAATTATAGTCAACATATTTTATATAGATTTAATATTATCTTTGAATGATTTGATATGCTTGAAGCATAATTCAAGTGATATTATCATGAGGGGAAGTGAATACGTATTGTACTTTTTTTTCCTTGATCAAGATTTTTTTCCATTAGATTGTTTTGTCAAGATTTTTAATGAGGCAATTTTTGTAACGTATGGAAAAGAATAATATAATTTTTTCCTTCACTAGAATTTTTTCACAAGTTTTTTATAATAAGTTTAACGAGACATATTTTTTATGTAATGAATATTCTTAACATACAAAACATTTACCCTCAAAATATACTCTTATATTTATGAGACTCATGGAGATATCAACACGAGTTATTTTCTAAATCATTATATTCCTATAGTTATCAAATGTCGATAAATATCTCATATGAAGACGATGCTATTTGAAAACTATATAAGACAATATGAGACATACTTTATTATAAATTACAATATTGAAGATATTGACGTGCAAGACATCGATAGCTTGATACAAGAATTTCCACTTATTGAAATCAGGGGAGTAGTTGGACTTGTTTTTCTTCGATCAAATTTTGCCGCACTAGATTTTCTTGACAAGGTTTTAATAAGACATCATTTTATTATTTCAAATTATTTATTTTCTTTTCTAATTTGTTAGTATTTTTTCCTGTCGAGTCTTTGTCAAAACTGTTTCAGTGAGATAGTCATTGTTCAAATAATCATCAAATGGAGAATCTTGTAAAATTATAAGATAAATATGATGATTATGTAAAGAGTCTATTTTCATTCCAAATGTAACTATTATTTTGAATTCGGGTTTAAATTATCAATATGATACACACAATTTTGACTTAAATATATATATTTTCTTTTTTTTCTATTATTTTTATTTTATAATAGTGGTAATATGATTTTGAAAAATTTGGTGAGAGGCTTTTGAACAAAACTATGGTCATCTCAACTAATTCCCCTCGTCCAAAGAACAGACCCCAAAACTCCCAGCCCAAAAAGTTTCAAATTGCCATCGCTGAGTTCTAGGGATTGTCAGACAGAACAACTCGGCACCGCCGGATAATCGGAAATGGCTGACGATGAATTACCACCTCCAATTAGGTTGATGAACTTCGTTTCCGAAGAACAGGTTCTCCCTCAATTCTCACTATTATTGTAAATAATTCACAGATCAAAAGCGATTTTGCTTACCATTTTAGTGTACTTAATTAGTGCTTTCTACTTCTTTCTTTTTGTCCTGTCTTCAAATATTGAAATAAACAAATGAGGAATTGCAGTTGGAAGAATCTCGGAAAACTAGGGGTGCTCGAGTCGAGGACGGTACTGCCCAGAGAGATAGGTCCCTTTACGAGGTCATATTTTTCTACCTTTTATTATGCCATAATATCAGTCTTTTCATTCACATATTGTAATTACTACTCTTTTACTGTGGATAGACACACTTCAGAAGCTACTTGAGTTTTACTTCTTTTTTGGGAATTGCAGATTTTAAAGGAGAATAAGGACAAGAAAGACTCAGAATTCAGTGAACGTTTCAAGCACAGTAAGTTCTCAACTTATACGTGGAAAATATGTTAATTGTTGTGAAAATTTTCCTGGCCTGAGGTTTTCCCCATTTATAGTACTTGAATATGAGAATGGTGTCGTTCTGGACCACAAAATTAGGTATCAGCTGATGAAACTAATCTCATGATTAAGTTTTTACTGTGGATGTTTCTTGGCTTTTTACAATCCAATTTCCTAGGTAAAGTTGCAAATCTTTGCATATGATGGTATTGTTTGTTGAAATTATACCTATGTGGTTTGACTTCACGTGCTAAATCAAGTTCTACCAATGCGACATGTTTCTTTAGCCCTTGTTTAATATTTCAATGTTGCCTCCATCTTCCGAAGTTCTTAACTTTGACTTGTGAAACAAAGAATTGTATCCTTCTGTCTTGCAGGGCCACCAAAAGCTTTGGATGAAGATGAAACTGAGTTTCTTGATAAACTAGAGATGGTGAGCCTATCTTTCGTGTATTTATTTGTATACTCTGATAGAATTAGTCAGTTAAGGTTGTAAATTACTGTATGACACCAGCTTTTATATATGTTTCCTCATTGTGAACCTCCATTATGTTGGAATAATACAGATTAGATATCCATCTATGCCAACACTGCAGTTTAGTTGTTGATTATATTTTGACCATTTGGACTTTGGAGTTCATCAATAAAGTCAACTAAGCCTTACCCAATGGATATTTGTTTTCTTGTTGATATCTTAAAATTCTTTTAATTAAAACACAAAATTCTCCTGTCCTGAATTTTTAATCCCTTGGTTAGTCTTCTGCTTTCAATTTGGCAAATGTTTGGTGCATAATTTTTGTGTTTATTTAAGTATAGAGAAAGAACCTATAAATTGATTAAACTCGAATCAAATTACAATTTTTTGAAAACTTATTTTGATTAAAAAACATAATAAGCCAATATCAGTTTCCCTAAAGAAATCATTAGGTTGACTGCTGAACTTAAGCCAAGAGGTTAAATGTGTGACAGAGTGTAGTAATTAATCTTCCAGCGTGTCTTTTTACTGTTAATTTGGGAGGTTCCAATTAGAAAGTCAATCGAGCATATTTTGTTGACGTTTAGTTTATTATTTCCATACCTATCTGTTTCGGAAAATGGGATTTATTTTAGTTTTTCTACGAGTTATATATTAGCATGAGCTCATGTGCCCAGTTATTTAAATTTCAATACCAAGCTACTAGTTATTGTAGATATAAGAGTGAAGCTTTAGGTTTCATAGACTTCAAATTACAAATGCAATTTATTAAGTCTTAGAACCCATTGAGTTTATGCAATTTATATTTTGATATTTTATACTCATTTAGTCAAAGAGAGAATATGAACGCCAAATGGCAGATGAAGAAGAGCAGCAACTACAAAGTTTTCAGGTAAATTTGTAGTCGTTTTTCAACTGTTTGCAGGATATTAATTTGATATACAACATATTTTTATGTTATTGTAATGTTGGCTTTTAGGCAGCAGTAACAGCACAGTCTGCAATAGTGCACGAGCTAAAGGAGGCACCTTTAATTCCTAAAGTCCAGGTATTTTAATGTATTATTAGCACTTTTCTCTTCTTATATGTTGCATTATTTTCTTTGACTATCCCTTTTTGTTGTGTGGTGTGGGGGAAGGAGGAGGTCTGCAGATGGGAATGCTATAATAGCTTGTTTGACAGGGATATTATGTCTGTAGATTCTTTTGGCTGACTTGGTCACTGTACTAGTTGTCTATGTTTCTTATTACAAATTAAGGGTCATAGATAATCTAGTTGTACTTTTCAAAGCACGCACTTAAAAGGGGTTATTTTTGCATTGAATTTCTGTGCCATTTACAATGTATGTTTTTGGAGATGATATATAATCTAGTTGTACTTTTCAAAGCACGCACTTAAAAGGGGTTATTTTTGCATTGAATTTCTGTGCCATTTACAATGTATGTTTTTGGAGATGTTTTTAGTGTGCATTAGTCGTTGAAGAACGAAGTACTGAATGCTCGTTAAAACTGTGCTCTCTGTTCTTTCTCTTGGATGTGTTAGCTTTGATTTCCTTCTGTTTGGAAATTGAACGTACTACTTCATCTTTGATGAGTGAGTGCTAACGAAATGGAGAGTTCGGGGGCTTATGCCAATTTTTCAACAGATGAAACCTTGATTGATCCTTTCATCTTAATCACGTGCATTTTTACAAGACTCCCTGGCCGTAGGAGTGTATAATTTCACAACAAACAAGAAGAGAAAGGGTGCAAAGAAGAGAAGAATTGAGGGTAAAGAAAATCAATTTTTATTAATATATTATGCGTTACGGATTTACAATGATTAAGCCCTTTATTTATAGAGCAAAAAACTAGAAGAAAATCAAATTAAACGAACTTCTAATAAACTAGAATCTTACCTAAATATTAAATCTAATCCAATCTAATCAAGTGTGTTTTGAATCAAGCTCTTATTATAAATCCTAACTAACTTCTAATTCTATTCTATTTTTATCTGTATCTCCATTCTTGCTGGCTGAGAGAACTCGATTCCAACAAGGTAGACTGGAACTTCATACTTTAAAGAGGTCGATATTTTGGCCAATTGTATATACTGAACCCTAGACATCATCTAGCTGAACTCATACATGGGGTCTATCCTTAACCAAATAATGAAATTGATAATGTGACAAAGCTCCAAATCATCCCAAAAATGTGATCTAACCAATGGGGACGATATCTCCTAACCAATTTCACATGGAACTCCAAAAAACAAAAAAATATGCAACTCATCCACAAAACTTTCAATTGGTTGTGCATAGTGAGGAGTACAAGAAACTAGCATTGTAATTGGTCTGTACAAAAAACAAAAAAATGATTGTAACATCGAAGGCTTGAATGTGGCCCAATAAGGAAGCAATTCTTTAATATTGAAAATATAACTTTCATTCAAGTGTGATGACCAATCAAATAGATTGTCTTTATGTGAATGATCAAACACTCTTTTCTTAACACGTTTAGGAAACCGAATCAATGAGACGCAACAACTAATCACGATTAAAGTCTCCAAGCTACATTGCACATAAAAAATAAGCTCACAAGTTTCATGATGGAAAATAATTTTCTTTTAATCTTGATATGAAATTTAAGAACCTTGATAATTAAATGAGCTAAAGCAATAAGTCAACAATTAGTAGGCAACATCCTAATATCAATAGGAAAAGTGGTGCACACGGATAATTGCCTTAGGAAACATCTTTGCATAATATCACAACAAAGTCAACTTTAAAAGCATATACACATTTGGGTTGGGCTTGGGGATTGGTTTTTGGAGGTTGGGATGTGGGTGAAGTATTAAATTGGTTTTTAGATTGAAGGTTTGGGTCGTGGGTCTGTTGGGGGATTGTTATTATTTGTTTGAATTGGGCTTAAACGGATTGATGTCGGCTGATTTTTTGGTGAGTGAGTTGGGAGATTGTGTGGATTTAGGATAAACTTTTATTTGGACCGGTTAACGGGTTATGGTATGGGATTGGGGTTTTGGGCTTGGCTTAAAGTTTTTGGTGTGTTGTGATTGGGCTTTTAAGAATGGAATAAGGGTTTGGATATGGTGGATTGTTAAGGAGGTTGTTAAAAACGGCAACTTTCCTCAGCAGCAGAAAACGACAATGTACATTTTTTTGGGCTCAACTATAACGAGAACTACATAACAGATTAACTAATTGTTGCGTTCTTTTTTTTTTTTTTTTTCTGAAAACTAATCGAAACTACTAAACGGAAGAAAGCTGCTGCTGCGGAGACAATTTTTTATTGTATTTTGTGCTGTTTTACGATTTTTGTGTATGAAGGTAAATAAGGATTAAATGGGTGGTGAAAGGCGAGGTGTGTATATAGATTGGATGGAAACGGTTGGTTAGTTTAGGTTTGATTTTTAAATTTGAGATGGTGTAGGGCAAAGGAGACCGAATTGCTAATTGATGCAAGAACATATAGTTTGACAATGAATAAGAAGAGAAAGAGTTGCAAAGAAGAGAAGAATTGAGGGCATAGAAAATCAATTTTTATTCATATATTAGCGGTTATGAATTAAAATGATTAAGCCCTTTGTTTATAGATCAAGAAACCGAAAGAAACTAAAATCAAATGAACTTTTAATATTCTAGAATCTTATCGAACTATTAAGCATGTGTTTGGCACCCATTTTTGGGAAATTATAAATTTTGGAATAGTGATTGATGGAAGATTGTGTGGTTGAAAAGTAATGAAAATTTTTAGATTTGTGTGTAATATTATTTTATTTGGAGAATGTGTGGTTATAATTAAAGAAGAGAAAAAATTAAAAAAAAATTAATTGGTGCCAAACACCCTTTAAATATAATCTAATTTAATTAAATATGTTTTGAATCACACTTTTATTGTAAAATCCTAACTAACTTCTAATTATATTCTATCGTCATCTGTATCTCCATCACTCACCTAATACAATGGTTCCCCTACTAAATTAAGATGGAGCCAACCTCCTAAAAAATGGCTCTACCTATGCCTCCCTACCCCGTACCCAAAAAAAAAAAAAAGAAAGAATAAAAAATTAAAATTGTGGATGATATTCTCTTGATTAGTTTGTGAGAGCAAAGGACAACCAGAGAGTCACCTATAGCCAAGTGAATTTTTAGATATTGAAGAGACTGCTATGTTAGTAATGACATCTGAAGAACTTCTAAGGCTGAGGGATAGAAATTAGTACTAGTACCCATTTAGGATAAGCTGCACAGGATCCAAGACAAGTTTTATATCCCCTGCGTTCCCTTTCTTAGATTGGAGGACATGGGGGGTTTGGAAAAGAGTGGATTATGCCTTGAAGAAAAAATCTTGGCATATAACGGGCTTTGCAGGAGTAAGTGGAATATTAGCTATGAAATTAAGGTGGATGACTAGGGGGAAAATTTCTTCAATATGGATGAGTAAAAATAGACTCCGTGCTTCAGCAACAGTAGCCTGAGACGTAAAAAAGTTATGTGGGTTGAGGAAGATGAAGTAAATGGTTGGTTGAAAGTTTCTTAAATGTTATAGAGTGTACTAAGTACTAATTATTGGAAATAGTAAAGAAAAGTTGTGGATGTTGTTGGAAGACCTTGAGAAAGGTGTGAATCAAACAAGCAATAGGGAGAAAGAAGGAAAGAAAAACAGTGAATTGAGTTGTAATGAAAATTTAAGCCAAACAACTTGAGTAATTATAATATTGATCAGAGTCCATGAAAATGAGAAGTGCTACACGAGACACAACTTAATAGTTTATTCAAGTGCCTAAGTAGGGGAAAATTAAGGTTTCCTACATTTAGTTGGCTTCAATTGTATTTAGTG